>PVIU01011117.1:0-66390 GCA_004026605.1 Ondatra zibethicus
AACTGAGAAGCTTCTGTAAAGCAAAAGACACAGTCATTAAGACAAAAAGGCAACCTACTGAATGGGAGAAGATCTTCACTGACCCCACATCAGACAAAGGTCTGATCTCCAAAATATACAAAGATCTCAAGAAACTAGACATTAAAATTCTAAATACCCCAATTAAAAAATGGGGTAAGGATCTGAATAGAGAATTCTCTACAGAGGATGTTCGAATGGCCAAAAGATACTTAAGGTCATGTTCAACTTCCTTAGCAATCAGGGAAATGCAGATCAAAACAACTTTGAGATACCGTCTTACACCTGTCAGAATGGCCAAAATCAAAAACACCAACGATTCCCAATAAAACTGTTCAATTCAAATATGATTTTTTTTTCAAATTAGCCATTTCTTGAGGATACATGGAATATTTTGTGAACTACTTCTGAGTTATTTTTCACTCTTCATTTCTTTCTGCTTTAGTTTCAAATATAAACTTTTAAAATGATTTTGCTGCTAAAAGATAGTCTATGACTGGACATGAACGATTATCAAAACTAATACATCCATCAGACTGAGGGAAAGAAACCTCTGACTTGATGATCATTGAACCATTAGAATCTTCAAGGTGGATTCTTTGAAGAATCCATTTTGACCTTTATTATTGATCCAAAAGGAACACAAATACTTTATGGGAAGAAACACAGATTGCCTGTAGCTTGAGGGAAAAAAATGAATAAATACAGTTTTGTCTAAAACACAAGGCATGCATTCAGTAGTTTAGAATGTTTATTTCTTTATTTATAATCTCCTTGTCATAGTTAAACAATATCTGCTTAGTACTTGTAACATTTTCACTAAAGAAGGAAGAAGACATATATTAAGATAAAATGAAAGAGCCTGGTGGTGGTGGTGCACGCCTTTAATCCCAGCACTCGGGAGGCAAAGGCAGGAAAATTCTGTGAATTGGAGTCCAACCTGGTCTAAAAGAGCTAGTTCAGGACAGGCACCAAAGCTACAGAGAAGTCCTGTCTCAAAAAACCCCCCCAAAAAAGTTGATATGAAGTAACAATTTAGCAAGTCCCATAATTCTAAGGAGTAGGTATGTATCTACAGAATATATCTCAGCTTGCCTAAATTTTGGAGTGCTGGATTCAACACATGAATAGGTAAAAATAAAACAACACCAAACATTCTATGAGGAAATGAAAAAGCAAACATGACTAAAGATCTTTATAGCAATTTGAAATGATTACAGACATATGACAGCGTGATGCAACTAAACTCAGAGCATCTTTACTACTGAAATATGTTCTTTTCTCAGAAGACCACTAAGCAAATTTATTATAACTGTAAAAAGAAAACTATATGTTATAAGAATGTCATTTAAAAATTCTGTCATAACTTGTTTTTATTCTTAAGTTTTCATTTTAGAAGAAGTTTGCCCTTAATTTTATTATAAATATTTAATTATTGGGGCACGGGACACATAACAGCACATTTTTAATAGGAGACAATGGATATTATTTTTCTGCTTACATTACTTCTCAGCTTCTTTAATTTGGCAAGAGCCTTGAGTCCTAAGTCATCTCAATGACCAATGATGCTTTGGATTATTTCACCAATATTTTAAACAATGATGAATTCAGCACAAATGTCAAAAGATAGTAGATCTAGTGTATATTAGGATGGCAAATAGACAAGATAAACTTCACTTCAGTAACTCCCCATTGCTGAATTCAGATCCTGATAGCATGGAACAATGAAGCACGGCATGAGATATTTTCAACTGATGGACATATGATTTAGTTTCCAAATTTCTTAGGTATCTTTCAGATCTATTTGTCAAAGTCCACCCTGGCCGATTCCTATCCAATTGATCATGATTCAATATGTTTTCATACTTCTAGACAACTCCAAAATTTCTCAATAAAATTTTTAATAAGCCTACTCAGATACTTTCACTTCTTTACTTCCCTTCATTTTGATTCCTAAGAAAATATGTTTATTTAACAACTTGGTATTTACCAAGCCCAAAGTACACAGGAAAGCTGAAACACTTCCCTGTTTTATGTTATTGTCAAATAGTCATGGTGCATATGATCTTATGTGTAGAATGAATGACTAATAGATCCTTTTATCTGTTTTGGCAATCTTGTCTGCTAATACCAAACTACAAAAATTATTCAGTACAACAGTTTTATAGAAATGTGAGGCTATTTTAATATCTTCTCACCTGAGGTTATAGTTGTATTTTAGCTATTTGATCATGCTCTATTGCTTAAATAGTTATAAATTTCTTATGTGTTACATACACATTTTGATTACCATATGGATTATAATGGCAGCTTCCTAATAATGGAATCATTCTACTAAATATTTGGGCACCTTTAGATCATTATGTAATCCTTTCTAGACTGTACACTTTCAAAGCCATCATCAAGGAAAACCTAAATATTTAAGATCTCTAGAATTCTATGTTTAAGCGTATATGTACTTCAACATGTTTGATTTTGTAAGATCTATAAATTTATGCAAAATTATTTCAAATTTAACAAATATTAAAAATACTGGATTTCTTATACAATATTCAGTAAGTACTAGAGATGAACCTTTTTATTTTAATACAACCTAAAATAATACAATGTTAAAAGCTATGATACTTTTGTATAATATTTATTCTTGTTCCTAGCAAACTCCTGTTTTCATTTAATCTCAAGTTTTAACAAAATCCTTGAGCCAAACAAACACCAAAGAATAAAAGGGTCATTATTTCCATATACTTTGCCAACAACAAACACCTTTTAAAATCAGTTCATAATTACTATAATCGCAGATAAAATTAAGATTATATACTGTTCTACTTGACGAAATGAAACTATGACATGAGATGTAATTTAGGCAGAAACATAGTTCACTATAGAGTATAAAAGTGCTTAGTAGAGTTAGAGAGTCTAATACTTCTGAGTCACTAATAACATTTCACATATAGTACTTGGAACTCCATGTATATGCTACAGTATTTATTTAATTATCTCATGTATTACAGTTTCCCCTTTTTCCATTTCTCCAAGTACCCCAACATCCACCCTGATCCACTTCTTCTAATATTTTATATATAAATAAATGTGATTAGGTCCACCTACAAATATAAGAAGGAGCCAATTCAGTTTTACATCTGCATTCATGAATGTTTAAATATTCTACTTATTTCATAATAATTTTCTATTCTCCATCACAAGTTATTGTTTTTCTGTGCTTGTTTTCCTCATTGAGAATCCATAATGTAAGAGGTCTACCATATATAATTGGAATCCTCACTGTTGTAGTTCAATTATCCTATTAGGTTTCATCTGTTAAGATTCCATATTGTACTATTTTCACAATGCTGGAATGCAAGTCATGATTCTGTCCATGCTACGTAAGTGTGTAGCACTGAACTTCACCTGGTTCTCATATTATGTGTTTTTATCCTGTCTAATGTCAATAAAGCATAACTTTTATGACTTAGAACAGAAGGAGAATAATAAATACTTAGATAACAAAGACCTGTCCCTTAAGTAAATTATCAAAATGAAAATTATTTATACAAAAATTGATTATATAAGTGGTGATGCAGTATCTAAACATCTAATTTTATGTAATGTTAATAAATTCACTTAAAATATGGATGTCAAATAAATTAGTAATTGGGTGCTAATCTGGTTTCACTCAGTGACAACCAACTCAAAAACTGTTTAAGAATAAATGAGAATGCTTAGGGCCTTATGTTTCATTACTGAAATCATGGTAAAAATTTTATAAGCATCTGCACATGATAACAGTAGATTCAACAACTGTAAATACACTGTAAATTCTATAGATTTATAGAGATATTATATTTTGATGCATTTTAAATGCTCCAAATCTTAATATATCTTGATTTGAGAAACATTTACATAATTTAGGAAAACTTTAAAGTTATTTTAATATCAAAATTAGAATACATTCTCTATTAATATAAAAATTAGAGAATAAAACAACTGTCAAACATAGCAATAGATCATTATAAACTCATTTTTACTAGTTGATAATTTTAAAATGTAGCATATATTGACACATGCTCTTTATGTAAATCACTACTTGTTAAAAATTGCAGGTCACTTGCACAGTACAGTGTCAACAAGCCTACTTTTGCTGGATTCTCTGGTAGAAAGAGCAGGGGCAAAGCTGGACCTGCAGAATTCTCCCTGGGGCTGAACGGGATGGGCACTGGGGAAAAACACACCCACTGAGTTGGGGGTTTGTCAAAGCAGGAACTCATTTAATGGTATCAAGCAGATACTTATATAGGGCTGTGATGGGGGTGGAGAAGCATGGGATGGGTTATGGTGGAGTAAAGAGCAAGGGCCAATAATATTCTGCCACATTAGTGGTAGCTTGGTTGGGTAGCCAGAGACAGGTCGCCAAACTTGAGTTAGGCTCAGGAAGTTACATTAGGCCTCACTAAAGTCAAGTTAGGCTTAGGAAGTTACACTGGGCCTCATGCTCAGACCTCATGAGGCCCAACATACTTTGAGCTCAGAAATCCAAGTGATAAGTGTTAGAGTGGAAAACCTGTCTTCCCTGTTTTGTAGCAGCACAAGTCAGTCCAAAGCTTTCACTGGCAATATGAGAATTAGAAATAAGAAAGAAGAGCAGAAAAAGGCATTTTCCTCTCATCACAAATTTAATTAAAAAGAATGAATTCCTTCTTAGAGAGACTGACTAAAATGAACACAAGTGATGTCATGGTAAATGAAGTTAATGAGTTACAGAGCAATGTTTGCATTCAAACACAAATGCTTTTATAAATAAGGATACTTTGACCTCCTTTCTTATTTGCACACCCATCATTTCTTTCAACTATCTTATTAGAGACTCCGTTTCTGTTTTAATTATGTATCAAAATACATGCCTGAAGTTTCTCTTTCATTAAGGTAAGTAAAATCACTCATTTTTCTGCTGATATAAACACTAACTGAGTTCAATTTTCAAATAGGGAGCTTTGAAAGAATATCACAAAGATTTCCAATGACTGATATAGAAAAAAGTATGACTGTTTAATTGAGAATAAACTGATGACTGACATGCATATTTAAGTCTTATTGAAAGGAAACTACCTCAAGTAATGAAACTGTGGAACAATGAATGAAGTATGACAAAGAAAATTTAGGTGTAGTTCTGAAGTAAAGTCATAATGGTGTATGTATTGGGGGATTAAATAGCATTTTCCATTCTTATGGTTACTTATGAAATATAATTAAAATCCCTGCCTGTATACTGACCAGAATATGAAGATGAAATTTAATGATTGGTGGAAATATATATGTCAAATCTAATATTTAATAAAATTATTCTGTATCAAGAAAAGAAACAGATTTTTACAAATAGTAGTGTTAAATGTTGATAAATATTTTCTACCTGAGAATTATTTGTGAGAACTGAAGAAAATGTGGCACATCTGATGTAGAGTCTGTTTAAAGTGATAACATATCAGAATTGATTGGGTTGTGGAAAACGGGCATATAATAGAGAACCAAACATGACTGGTCATTAACAGACATCCATTTGTCTCTGGTTTTAAGATATTTTTGAGACAACTTTGCACACAATTAAGATCATTCCACATTCATTAATATATTTTATACTGTCTTAATGCAGTATATGAGGACCCCATTAAATGTTGGTGCAAGAAAATATATTTCAGATATAATGTTAACAACAATTGATATTTAAGTATATGCTCAAAGCTAAGGTAGTCTCTGGTGTTTCATAAATAGTTTAGTATTTTCGGTTTGGGGGATTCAAAGAGCATTTATGAGCTGAATTTCACAGAATGGTACCTAAAGGAAACTAAGCATTCTAAAGGTTAGGCTTTAATATCATGCATAAAGTAACTTAAATAAAAAGTTACTGGCAATTCACATCTTTTCAGCTTTTAAGTGAAGGTTTTTAATATTTTTAAATTAGGTACAATTAAAATTATTTTGTGAAACATGTTTGTGTGTGATTTGGAAAGATGTGAAATAGCAAACTTTAACTTATATTTGATTTGAGGATCTGTTTGATTTATCTCCTTTATAAACATCAATGGTTCTTCTATAAACAAAATTTATGAGGTGAGCCAAGGTGGACAGAAATAGTGACTTTTAAAAAATAATAATAATTTTATGTACATATATAATCTCCGTTTCCATACTTTAAGAGTAACAATACACTTACATTCTGGAATTCTTCACTTGATTTACTTGACTTTCGTGTTCTCCCAGATAATCATGTCCTATTGATAAATGTAGATGCTAAATTAGATCATCACTGATGTTAGTGATAGATACTAGAGTACATACACTGAATGGAATATTTTTGACAGGAGTATTTATGACAGTCTGAGAACATTGAACCACCTTTCCTCATCCTCATTTAGCAACCACCCCTCTCATCTCTTTACATAAGTGTCTACTGTTATCACTATAGCCTAGTTTCAATTTACCTGCACTTATTTAAATATAATCATATAGGGAATATTCATTTGCTTAGATGATTTCCGTCAACACATTTACAATTTTGAAAATTATTTGAATCTGTGTGTGTGATTTACTGTTTTCTATTCTGAGAGTTATTCCACTATGGGAGAATAACTCAGTCTATACATTACTCTGCATAGACTATGGGAATTTGAGTCACATCAGCTTTTGTCATATGATAAATAAAGTTGTTGTGAACATTGACATTCTACTAATTACATGCATATGTGCTTCATTTTCCCTGTGTAGAATTCTATAGGTAGAATAATTAGACCATATGCTACCTTATGATCAACATTTTTTTAAAACTGACTAATTTCCAAAGTGGATATTATTCTGTGATCACATTTTCTTTAACACTCTGAAAGTTCCCGTCCCTTTACTTCCCCACAAGATCTTTTTAATGGCAAGCATTTTGTAATGCACATAACAGTATCTGTGTGTGGCTTTATTTGCCTTTTGATAACACTCCTCTTTCTATAAGAATGCCAGTGTTGGACAATATTACTGAGACTCACAATATTTTGATTAATAAATGTTTTCTCATTTTTAATTTTAATCTCACCACTTCAAGGACTTTGGATTAAGTAAAAAAAAAAAAAAAAAAAAAAAAAAAAAAAAAAAAAAAAAAAAAAAAAAAAAACAGTGTTTGTTTTTAAGACAATTGAAACCTCAGTCAACAGAATGGTACGCCAATGTGGGCCTGAACAAATCCACTTAAAAGCCTGAGAGTGTTTGGGAAGTTATTCTAGATAGAAAAGAATAGATTTAAGCATGACTTCTTGTTAGCAGCACTTTCTCAGGTGGGCTCTGCTTGCCAAAGGCAAGCACTCTCAATTAAGAGAGGCTTCCTAACTCAGCTTTAGCTACAAAACCTTGCAGCTCTTTTTAAATATCCTGCCATGAAACACTTAAATGGTGTTGATTAAAAGCTGATTGCATACTTTTTGGTTGTGGCAGACATCTTGAAACACCATAAAATTGTGGCAATAAACATGGCTCCGGCCAGTTCCTCTGCCATGAAGCTAGACTCTCAGAAAAAAGCTAAGGAATTGCCTGGATCCAGCCGTCAAAGTTACAGCTTTAATCCTAACCATATGGTTTAGTAAATTAAAGGCTCATGTGGTCAGAAAAAGAGAGATCTACATTAAAGATAGATTCAAAGATGAAGAGAGCCTCTAAACAGTTTACTGTGTGTTAAAAAATATATGTAGGCTTAGAAAAAAAAAAGATAAAGTCCTTAAAAGAAAAAAGAGAGTAGTTGGGTGTGGTGGCACACAGCTTTAATCACAACACTTGGGAGACAGAGGCAGGCATCTGTGAGTTCAATGACAACCTAGTCTACAAAGTGAATTCCAAGACAGCTAAAGATACACAGAGAAACCCTGTCTGAAGAAGCCACGAATTAAAAGTTAAAAATAAAAATAAAAGAAATGGAGGTTAAAATAAAGCCACATAAAGATGAAAAATACACAGAGAGTCTGGATACTGTATGTTATTGTATTATCTTTAAATTGTTTGATAACTGAGGAAGGAGGAAAAGCTGCTAAAAGACATTTGATTATAAATGCTGGTGGATAACCCAATATATATATTTGAAAATGCTTTGACTTTAAATTTTAAGTAAATAGATATGTTACTTTGGAGAAGAGGTTTCGCTTTTGTTTCCACAGAAAATGAGGGACTGTGGATTCATTATGCATTAATGAAAAATCAGGTTTGATCAAAGAAGACTCCCTGAGAAATCTCCGGTAGGAGGAATGGCCCAGATGTCTGAGTTCCACATCGAGAACAGTTCAAAGTCCGCTGCCTAAGATGATCAAGCCTGATGTGACTGCCTCGCCAGAAAAGGCACCAAGCCACGTGGCTAGCAGAGGCAAAAATTATGAACCAATATAATTTATGAGAGTTAATAATAAGCCTGATCACATAGGCCAATAAATTTGTAATTAATATAGAGCTTTGTGTGATTTCTTTGGGACTGAACGACTGTGGGACTAGGTGGGACAGAAAACTCTGTCAACAAATGATTAATATTATTTTTCATTTATGATAGTTTTCTGATGGCAGAGATTCAAAAACCCTTAGCGTGCAAGTCCAGGACTCCATCTTTAATTGAGTCTGAAATTTCTTCATTATTGTAGACACACATTCATGACCTGATTACCATTTTTGTTTTGATTTTTTTTGTTTTCAGTCTTTAGTTGGTAATTTTAATATCTTAAAAGTATATTATAAGGAAAACAGAGAGAAAACTCAGTCAAGTCTCGCATATTACATTTTCCACATGAATTATATATTTTGGGTCCTATGGTAGAATTTTTGTCTAATATAATCTTTAAAATATCAATTTTGTTCCTATCAATTATATGATTTATTTGGGTTAGTTTTTCAGGAAAGAATGTGTATCTTATTTTCCCTGTCTTTAGCTTTGGTAAAATACTTTAAAAACTATTATATAGTGAGAAAATCTGTATTTTTGCTCACAGTTCAAGGGCATAGTCTGTATGGAGAGAAAATTAAGGTTGCAGGGACCAACCAAAATGCTGTATTGCAAACAGTGCTGATGTATGAATAGCTGGCAAAGACTGTCTCTCCCATTTAGTTTTCTTTTCACATTACTTCCAAATAGCTGCTCATATCTGTGAAGATCAATTTGACCATTGCTGTTACTTCTTATATGTTATTGAAATCAAGCTTGGGAGCTGCATTCTTTTATTTACTGGTTTGGAAAATTAATATCACAATTAGGATTTGGTTTGAAATTTATTGAATGAATTTACAGAAATATGAATAGATATGAAAATAAGGTTAAATACAGTAAAATAATACATATACATATTACATGTATATTTTCAAAAGAATGACACATAAGTAACAGTTAGACTTTGGTTTATTATGATGTGTTCTTAGTGTTTTTATGTCCTGATCAATATCATTTTTATGCTACAGTACACTGGCAGTTCATCTATTTTGGTTAAAATTCTTTGTTATTTGAGTGTTCTGGTCAGTTTCTCAACAATGAATGGATCATAAGAATGTCCTACATATATTCAATAGGATAGAATTTATCCAAAATGACAAATGTATTAAGGAAAATATAAGAAAATGTATGAAACTGGCAAATATAATATTAATCACAGTGTCCAAACTCAGAACAAGCAAACAAAAGCACATGTTCTTCCTCATATATATAAATATATATGCCTATACTAATATTTTACAATGTATATACATATATATTTCATTATATATATTTGAATGAGTTTGTTTAATTTTAAAGTTTAGAAAGAAGACAAAATAAGACAACATTAGGTGATATGAGACATATAAGGGAATACAAATTTGCTGTGGTTTGGGAAGCCATGGCAGTGGTATCAGATCAATGGTGAAACAGGAAAAGGTAACAGACTTTCTTTGAAAATGATATAATGATATCTAATACATTATATTATGGTTAAGTAGTAAAAACTAAGCTTGTAAAACTATATTCCTAAGGAATATGTATTATTTTTTTATGTGTTGCATGGCATTTTAAAAAATTCTTATTTTATAAGTATTGAGCCAAATTTTGGAAGTTATTTTGGGTGCTACAAAGCAGAACTAAAGCTTTCTCTGTGATGAACTATTAGAAGCAAATCTTTCAGAAATTTGTTATTTAGGGTGAGAGAAAAATGCTTTCATTCATAGTTTCCAACAAGAATAGATGGTTGCGATTGCTATTCTGGGTTTTCAACTTGACTCTATCTGGAATGAACTGCTAGAAATGGAGGGCACACCTGTGACACTGATTTTTTTTTTTTTTTGCTTTGTTTGAAGTTCGTGGATCCACTTCTAGTACTGACCTTTGAAGTAGGAAGATAGACATTTTTGATCCAGATCTTGAAATGGGAACATGCAGGCCTTTAATCCCGGATCTTGAAGCAGGAGGACAACACAGAACCTGGACCATACCATATGTTGGAAGTCTATATGAGAATATAGAAGAAGGAAGCTTTTGCTCTTTGCCTGCTTGTCTTTGCTTTGCTAATACATAGATTCCCTCACTGACTATATGGCATACTTTTTTAGGACTCAAACATATACTGAAGAGTAATCTTGTGGTCTGAGAAACTATTGGATTGTTGGCCTTTCTGTTCATAGCCTTATTGGATTAGCTTTACTTCAGCCTGAAATTGTTTCTAGAAAGAGAGAATGAGAGAGATTAATTCTACAAATTCTATTACTCTATAGAACCCTCACTGGGCCTGGAGAGATGGCTCAGCAGTTAAGCACACAGCCTGACCTTCCAGAGGATGAGGGTTCAATTCCCAGCACCACATGGCAGTTCACACCTCTCTGTTTCTCCAAGATTTGACACCCTCACACAGACACGAATGCATTCAAAACAGCAATTCACATATATTAAAATAAAATAAATTAAACAAATAACCCTCACTAATAAGATGGTGGACTTTTTTCTGATATTTTCTCTTGAAACAATCTTATAATTTCTCTTTGTGGGTTTCTTTGTAATTAAATCAATTCATCATATTTTAAATGTTAATCTATGTGGTAAATCTTCCATGATCTTGATAGGTATCAGTTCCTCACTCTAGAATTTTGTACATTTTTTTCTTGTGTGAACATGAGTTTGGAATTTCTTCAAATGACTTTGTTTCATTTTATTCCTGTAGCAAGATTAATTAAAAATCCAGAGACAGAAATTGGAGTTCAACCTGAAAGTCAGAAAAGCAAAACAGCCAATCACTTGCTCTTATCTCTATCTCAGCTCGAAATTGCAAACTTTCCTCAAGGAATCTCAGAATGAGACTGTGTCAGAAAGCTGTTTCCTCCTGTTTTATATTCCTCAATGGCACTGGGATTAAGGCATGCACTACTGCTGCCTGGTTTCTATATCAAACTAGTGTGGATGCTGAGATTAAAGATGTGTGCCACCACTAACTGGTGTGTAAGGCTGATCAGTGCAATTGTTTTATTCTCTGAACTCAGGCAAGTTTTATTTATTAAAATGCAAATGAAATATCACTAACCACTTCACTTAACTCTGGTTTAATATCATGAATATCAAACTTTATAATGTAAAAACTTTACATACTCTTAAATTTTCTACATTTTCTTCATAGATTTATATATTGATGTTATTTTCTAATAAAAGTTAGGTAGTATCTCCCAACAAACCTTAAATGTTCAATATATTATTTATATTGTAAGAAGACTCTGAAATGAATAACTTAGCTTGTTTAGTAAAGTTATAACTGAACTTAATTTGGTGAATAATTCATAGTAAAGAGAAAATAATGTTTTAGTCTTATGGATCTGTTAAGTGCAATATGAAGAAACTAGACCTGGAAAGAGCAATCTTGACTGTCTTGATGAATAATGCTTGCATGAGGGCAACAAATAGAAGAGCAAAGAGAGTGAGAAATAGCAAGAAAGAAGAAAAGAAGACAAAATAAAAAATGTTTGCCACAATCACATTTCATTGCCATAGTTTTTAATTTTGTTCATTTGATATTTTATTGTGAGTCAGATTAAGGATAAGATTTTTAAATATTTTCTTAAGGAAATCTTTTTTGATCTCGCTTATTTAACACTGCATCTTTATTTTCCTGTGTTATTTTCTTGCTTCTATATGAAGTCTTTTATTATCTCTCATTTCATTTTATTTTCAATTTATACCTAATTTTGTTATATAATTTAAAATGTGATTTAAATTTTATAATCTTAAAAGCAGCGGGGGGGGGAGCGGGAGGGGACTGGGAGAAGGGGAGGAAATGTAACTATTTTTGAATGGAAAAATAAAAGAATATGGAAAAAAAGAAATGGTTAGTAAGAAAAAAATAAAACATATTTTACTATTCACAAAAAATTTATAATCCTCTGAAGTAAATTTTTGGTTTGAATATTTTCTTTTTATTTTTAAGAATGTAATTGAATCCATTTTATTTTTCCTAATTTAGTATTCATTTATAAACTTCTAAAAACTATTCAAATAGGTTTATCTTTATGAATTTTATTGATAACTTATGTGGGATACTTGATACTTGACTACTGAGAAGCTTACTAATGTACTTCCAAGTGTTATAATAATTTTAGATGTATTTCTATTAATGATTTTTATTCATATTTGTTTAAATTTATTCCTACTACATATTTTAATCATTTACCCTCCCATAACTCTTTCAAGATTCTCTTAACCTCTCTTTCCTCCCAATTTTATCTTTTACTTTCTCTCTCTTTCTTTCTCAATAAATAAAAAATCAATATGAACTCAAAACAAAAATCAACTGATAATTTTTAATTTGTTATTGAATTAAATTTTGTACTGTTTGCTGAAAATGTACCTTGTACAACCATATTATTTTTTTAGTGTAACAAAGTATTCATTAAGAAGTTCTGTGATAATTGTAATAAATTTTGAAACAAATATTTTCTTATTATTTCCATATACATTCTAATTTCATCTATTTATTTATATAGCATAATTTTTTTTATTCTTTGGGAAGTTCACAACATGCACCCTAATCCCACTCCCCTCCCAGTTCCTGAATATGCTCCCTTCACCCCTGCAGCATCTTCTTCCAAAAGACCCCATCAAAATCAATTATATGCAAAACAAAACAAATAAACAAAACCACCCTTTTTATCCCCATCTTTTCAGCACTTCTTCATTCATTCTAGTGGAATTGATGCTGTGGTGTGTCACATAGTATACACATTTGGTCAATTAGCCCTAGCCACTGAATGAGCCATTGGTCTGGCTTAAGGACTCTGGTACACTATCGTCCTTGAACCCTCACCGAAACTCCTCTCAGAATCCTCCTATTGCTCCAAGTCGTGGGAATCTTTCATCTGTTGTTCTGCAGGATCAGTCCCTTCACCCTCTCCATTAGTTCATAGATTGAGTAGCTGTTATGGTTGGGCCAACCCAAAGTCCAGAATGTGGATCGATGTGTTTGCTGAGTACCAGAATGTTGCTGTCTATCTAGGATGTGTTGTCACATACCTTTAATTATTGCAATAACAAAGAAAAGGAAGGAATATTTGATTAAGGGATCAAAATGGATTACATAAGGAGATCATGTCACTTGGTCTACATAGGAAAAAATTTTCTTCTGGAAAAAAAGAACAATATAAGCATCAACAACAAAAAATGCCAGGGCACTTATTCTGATAAGTTCTGTGGCTGATACATGAGTGAGATGAGGCATGTTTGTTTCTACATGTGTAGAGTTAGATAAAAGAACTATAATTTTGATATGTTTTCAACTAATTTTGCCTATTCTTTGTTAAATTTCTGAACTATAGAATAGGGATAGAGTTCTCCCTGATTTTTATCCAGAGAGTATAAACAAGCAGATACAGGTTTTTCAGAGATTTTCTCTATTTGTTCCAGTGTGTGTGTGTGTGTGTGTGTGCTTGTGTGTGTGTGGTTGTAATTATTTGTAGTTTAATAAGTAAATCTTGCAGAAAATGCATAGTGAAATCCACTAAAGGTCAAGTAATGGTGACACACACCTTTAATCCCAGGATTTGGGAGACAGAGGCAAATGGCCCTCTGTGAGTTCAAAACTATCCTAGGCTACCAGATCAATGCAGAAACAAATCTAGGTGGTGGTGGAACACACCTTTAATCCCAATATTAGGGAGTCATGCCTTTAATCTGAATCACTAGAGGGAATATAAAATTGGAGGAGAGAAAGTCTTATTCTGGTTAGCTTTGCGGTCACACAGCCTTTGTAGAAGTAAGACCCCTCTAGTTTCTTGGCTGCTTTGTATTACTGGTTTTCAGGCTGAACCACAATTTCTGTCTCTGGGTTTTTATTACTCGTATTATATGGGTGTACATCTCTGTGCCTGTTTTTGTGTCTACATGTGAGTGTGGTGTTTTGAAATAAGGTCTAATTTTCAATATCTACAAGATTGTTACTGTGTTGTATGAATATCAAACATTTCATGCAAAAAGGATTTTAACATTTGAAAACAAGGTATATAAGATAAGTGATCTTGGAGTTAATATAAACAAAGGAAATATCTAGGGTGCTATTCCAGACTATAGCTATAATCAGAAACAAAAATCAGTGTACCAGTAGGAAATACAGGAGGCCAGAGTGGGCTAGATTTTGTGATGGTATCACATATCAGTGAAGTCTATCTTTATCATCAGATGAACACTAACTGTGTGGTACATGTGAAGTCATACTTGCATACAAGAAGAAAATAGTATAAATTCACAAAAATTTGGAATTTGCCCATCCTTGGAAGCTA
The DNA here is from genome assembly GCA_004026605.1 of Ondatra zibethicus. Lineage (NCBI taxonomy): Eukaryota > Metazoa > Chordata > Mammalia > Rodentia > Cricetidae > Ondatra > Ondatra zibethicus. The sequence continues at coordinate 14,797 of PVIU01011117.1, forward strand.
CCCATGACCTAAAACAATTTGTGTATTATTCTTAAAATAGCAAACAAGTGATTTGTGAAATAGTGTATAAAATTCTCAACCTCATATTATTTCAGCCATGCTGGAGATTTGGCCTTCCTAAATACATTCTCACCCTAAGGAAAAAAAAACACTGAATTTTGGAGAAATAAACATTTTCTAGATAATTTAACAAATCTCAAAATATATATTTTGATAGGTAGAAATTCAACACATATCCAGTTATAAATTAAAATACTTATATTAATGCTTTAAATAAATAAAGCAATTCTAAGAAGACAAAAATTGTAACAAAACTTGTTAATCAACAAATTCCCTTGTAGAACTAATTAACCTTTATTTCTAGGAAAGTATTTGTTTTCTAATAAGTTAAAATGAAATAAGAAATAATTCAGGAATTGGAAAATATTTTAAAATATAAAAATACCTACTACTAAAATTTGAAGGATGTATCTAATACAATATTTGCAGGGAAGTATCTAGTAAGACTTAGTAGTAGTAGAAAAGAAGACAGGCCACAAGCCAGAGACCAAGGAATCACCATAAATAAGTAGGAACAGAAGTTTAAAACAAAGATATTAAATCCAATTTTTATGACTTAAAAATTTTGATTTTGTAAGATTAAAACAAGAACAATCATACATCCAAGTTTTTTATGAAATCATCAAAACTCAGAATTCTTTGTACAACACAAATAAATGTACCACATCAGAACTAAGAATGCAGACTTTGTGTGTGTATGGCATTATTAGGCTACAAATATGTAAAGGTTTCAGTAAATTTATTTTAGTAAATTTGGAAATATAAATTAAATAAAATGCCTTTTATGTAAGCTGTAAATATAGATGTGTTGTAGTACCAGCTGATTTTATTGAATAATTCTTTAAAGTAAATTTGAAAAACACAGACACTGCAAAATAAAGTCTCTAAAAACTTTGTTCTAAAAAGAGACTGGGCTAGGCTTCTACTTTAGTTTTGTAAACCTTGCTATGCACTGAAATAACAAAACCCAAAGATTTTACCAACATTAAATGCAACTCCAAGACATTCTATAAGTTAGATTAAAACATTTCAACATAAGTTGAACTATCTTATGATGTGAAAGATTGATTTTTGTTTAATAGAAGTGTTCCAGAAGAGGTTATTCATTTTGATAACATTGCTTATGCAATATGACTTTAATAAAACTTTAAATACTATTATCATATAATAAAAAAATCATATAATTTAATTTTCACCTTGCTATGAGAAAAATTGTCTTCATATAAAGAGACATTAGAAAATTAACATTTTAGTCATTTCTTTTTTAAAACTATTATTTTCATTTTCATGGAATTTTGGTGTATAATTATTTAAATAAATGGCTTAGGTAGTGTGATAATTAAGCATAAACAATATTCCTTGAGCAATCAAACTTATTTCAATATAAAATAGTTTCAATTCTAATACTTCTCATTTGAACCAAGGAAAAGGAGATTTTTAAAATAACATTGATAGTTACTGCTGTACCCTGAGCATATTACAAGGAACTTGTACTTAGACCTTTGGTATTGCTTAGATTTGCTTTTATTTCTTTTTTGTTTTACTTTAACTGCTTTACAGAATGGTCACTATGTAATCACAGTGGTTTATAAACTGAAAGATACAAATAAAGCTTACAAATTATAATAAACAGAATAAGGAATTAAAGCTCTAATATATCAGTATGGATCACAGCTTCTTCTAGATGTGGATGTGTAAAATCCGTGTCTATAGGAGATGACATTACAGAATGTTTAAATTCATTGACAAGTATGCATTTTAGTTAATATATAGAGGAATAATTTGACATTTGCTCTTCCTGGTGTTTGCATTTTAATTTACTGAAACATGCATCACCTTAATTACTTCAATAACCTAGATTTTCCTACTATTTTTCTTATGTATTTTATAAATTTGAAATTGTAAATAATTTGCTTCTCTCTTTCCAATTATTTCATATATCAGGGTTTATTTTAAAATAAGATAGTTATTCTGTATATGAACCACAATGAAGCAGATTTCCAAAGCGTACAGTGGTGGCACACAAGCCTTGGTGATAGCCAACAGCTCTCCAGTGAACTTTCAAGTAGAATAACATGACTCTTACTGGAAGCATAGCCAAGCACCCTGTCCTTGTGAAGTCATATATATTAAAGATAACTTGCAGCTCACATTTTACTAAACCAATGCAATTCTTAAGTACATTCTAAGCGTTTATCTTCTCTTTATATCCATGGATGAGTGCAGTTCTCATCCATCACCACAGAAACTTCTTGCAACGGAGAGAAAATTTTACAGAAACCATGAATGATCAAAAATAGAGAACAAAAGATTTCCAACAGATTTAGGAAAAATAATTTACCCCTTTTATTCTCCTTACTCAACCTTTCAATTTTTGTAATAATTTAACAATATAAGATGTCCAATTGTGCTTCATTGTAACCAATCACTGTAGTGTAGTATAATATACAATATGGTATAATAAAATATGAGTATCCTCAAGGTAAGCAAAAGCTTTCTATTTGTGCTGAAGGAATGTTTTAATAAGAGGAAATCTATGTCTAGTGTTATAAAAGTTAATCAAATACCTTGTACTATTGAGAGAGTAGAACCTAGGGGAGAACATCTATCGATAAAAGAGAATCATTGAAGTTTATCATGGACTATGAGTATAAAAATTATATTCGTAAGAAGAGGTACAGGGATTTGTGTGGCAAGAAATATTCTCTAGACATCTTCCTTGTAGATTATAACATATATTTAACAAAGCCCTGATCTTACAACATAAACAAGGAGTCATAAACTGAAACATAGGAATACCACTAAGAATGTACAGCAGAGGAAATAATTCAGATTGTGAAGAGTGAATGTAGTTGTATATTCATCAACTGAAATAATTTTGATGATGGCTATAACAAGAAAATCTAATGACATAAGGGTTACAGAACTTGACTGGCACTAAACATTGTGTATTATATTTTTATGTATTATACTGTACTGTACCATATGTTATAACTTATAGGCTACTATTCTTTACTTGAAAAGGTTCAGTCTTCTGTATTTGTGTTAACACCTTCTCATTTATTCTATTAGTGTGAGTGACCAATCAGTAGCAAATCCCATAGTATTATCTGTACAATAGGTATATCAGATTTTATAGAAATTAAGCATAAGTATACCAATAAATTTTGTGTTAAAAGTTTTTAATTTTCTTACTTTGAACAAAACATGATTCACTTTTCATTTTGTAGATGATTTTTTATTTCATCAGATAAAATTAAAATGTTTAGAGAATGGTAATGTATATTTCTAGTATTCAATTACCATTAATATCCATGAAATACCTTCCTAACATTCATTTAAAGCTGTTAGAATAGATGTATTAATTTAGCAGGGTAGAGTTCAGAATAGGATTAAGAAAAGAGTGAAGTTGTCAATAGTATCATTATTTTTGGTCTCTTAAAAAAGTTTTATGTTGTACTATCAATGAGAAGTCATTAGTAACACTGTAGAGTTCTATGTGTCTATGAAGTATTATCTACTTCTTGTTATATTGAGTTTAATCACATTTAAAGTAATATACAGATCAGATTAGTAGTCAGATAATTCCACATTTGTATTCACTTAACATCTAAGCTTTTTTTAAACAAATCCTCATTGTAGTTTAATATATTTTACACAGAAAAAAATAGTCAAATATATGCAATCACTTGGTATTACATGGTATACAGAGAACCACAACGATCATAATTTTAAAATGTACCTCAGAAATTAATTCCATTGTAGCTAAAGTAATATTTCATTTATACTAAACTATTTTTTATTCAATGGGATAAAAACAAGAACATGTATCAAGTCTCTGAAAAAGAAGTTGGAAATGATTTTTGAAAGAAATTACAAACTAATGTGCAAAAACATAAAGCATTTGCTTTCAATTTTTAAATGATTTGTAATGTTATTTTTTACCATTTTCTATGAAAAATTTAATGGAAAGACTTAATGGAAAACACACTACATTATTTCTGTGTACCAAGATTTTGACTATTATAAAATAACCTCAGGGAAGGTATTAGATAGAAAATTACATAGAAAAGAAAGAGTATTTTAAAATATCATACTCAAGAAGGAAAAATAATAAGAAACTTTAGGTCTAAGCTGATAAATGAATTTTAAGTCCAGTTATATTTAAAGGTAAAAAATACATTATTTAAAGTCAAAGAATTTGGAATATAAGTATCATGATAAAATATACAGTAGCTGCTGTGTTCGAAATAATCACCTAAACTTTCAATTAAATTGGGTTATTATTAATTTTATGATTAAAAATGAATATTTAAACATCTTAAATTTTCTTAAATTGTTTTGTATTTCAACAACTAAATTTCAGAAATATGTACCCTATCTCTCAATTTGAAAATTCATGAATACAGTCTGACCAGCTCAATGGGAACGAAAGCAGACACATTATTCTCAAACTGAGTTGCTATCATGCATGACCACAGAATCTATCCTCTATATAGACCATGGTTTGATTCTCCCTTATTCAATACAACACAGGGCATTTTAAGGTCATGGTTATGAACTATTTTGCTCATGATCACTGAGTACAGAGAGCCCTGTGTAAAATAGAAAAACTTGAAACACAGTGCAATCTAATTTCTATGCTATTTTATAAAAAGAGCTGGAAAACATCCTGTGTTCCATGTTTAAAAGACAGTTGCTTTGTTAATGATTTGACAATTGTAGTGACAGTGAAGAAGACAGGCCTTTTCACCAAAGCAAAGGCTGTACAATTTTATTTAGCTAGTATTCTGTAAGTTCTTTCAATATTTTTTATAGTAGTTTCAATTGATTTGTAAACTTCTTTACTAATAACTTATATAAACATGCCACTCCAAATTAAAAGAAATTAAATTTTATATACTAATTACTCAAAATCAATTTAAATAAAATACATGGTATGAATATCATTAAATAATTCTTTTTTTTTTTTTTTGGTTTTTCGAGACAGGGTTTCTCTGTGGCTTTGGGGCCTTTCCTGGAAATAGCTCTTGTAGACCAGGCTGGCCTCAAGCTCACAGAGATCCACCCACCACTGCCTCCCAACTCCCAAGTGCTGGGATTAAAGGCGTGCACCACCACCATCTGGCTTCATTAAATATATTGCACAAGTTAAATTAAGCATTATAATGAACTTTGTATTTTAAATTTATTTTATATTTTCCTTAGGCTTTTTCATATTAGAAACATAATTAGAATATTGTCTCCTGCAGTTTCTTGTAATACTTCATTTTTCCTCACAGGTCAAAATTAAATTCTGATGATGAAGTATATTTGGAACAACAAATATGTTTGCCTGATACGTTTACAATTAATAGGCATGCAATAAAACAAAGCCATGTGACATTAGTGACTTTTCACTTCATATATTTCCTCCATTTATGGATAGGTTATATTCATTCTATTGGATGATATGCTGTATTTTTTATCAATTGTATTTTTATTTATTTTTATTGAGTTCTACATTTTTCTCTGCTCCCATCCCTGCCTTTCTCCTCCCCTTCAACCATTTCCCAATTTACTCAGGAGATCTTGTCTTTTTCTACTTCCCATATAGATTAGATCTATGTATGTCTGTCTTAGGGTCCTCATTGTTGTCTAGGTTCTCTAGGATTGTAATTTGTGGGCTGGTTTTCTTTGCTTCATGTTTAAAAACCACTTATAAGTGAATGCTTGTGATAATTGCCTTTCTGGGTCTGGATTACCTCACTCAAAATGATGTTTCCTAGCTCCCTCCATTTTCCTGCAAAATTCAAGATGTCATTATTTTTTTGCTGTGTAGTACGCCATTATGTAAATGTACCACATTTTCCTTATCCATTTGTATTTTTAAATTAATTTTATGATATCTAGTTACACATCATTTTTAAACAAGAGAAAATATTAGTATGACATGTATTATATTGCTACATATTTATTTACTTTTCTTAAAAAAATGCTAATTTCTATCTGAACTTCCCTCTGTTTTAAGCAATACATTATGTCCTCTTCCTCTCTAAGTGTTTCAAGTTCCTGGAAATGGAGTACAAGTTATTATGTAACCTGAGCATGACACGACATTATACCAGCACTTGCGAGTCAGGGACCGGGTTTTCCTCAGAATGCATATAAATTCTATATTACCACCTGTGATGACTGTTCATTTGCTCTTGACAGAAAGTTATATAAAAAACAACCAGGAAGACAAATGTTTTAGATTAAGGTCAAAATTTATTCTTTATAATAAAAATTAGAACTATAATTAAAGAAATCTGAAAAAAAATATAAAAATATGTACAAATGAAGCATAGAGACAGGAGACATTAAAAACACAGAATGCAGCAAAATGCCATATTCTCCAGTTAACTTATTAAACATGCATCTTATATACAGTCATTTTATGATACTTTTTATGTTAACTCCATATATAAATTTTAATAAATGTATTTTTAATTTGGCAGACTCTCTTCTGTGATATTCAGAAGTGCATAAATATTTTGTAATGTTAGAAGAAAATAATATTTTTTTCACATTGAAAACCTCTTGAAAAAAATAATTTGATCTAAAACTATTATATTTGTTTATTTAAAGAAATGTTACCATATGTGTGAAATGTGCATGGCATATTGTATTGAAGTTCTCAACAATGTGTTACTTTATTAAAAATAATTATATTGCAAAACTGGAAATGAAAAAATATCTATTTCTATCTGCTATCCTATAAAGAAGCTTAGCATGTAATCTTACTATTTTGTTTCTAACCTTTCAATAGATTTAATAAATGCACGAATGGTGAACTTCAGTAATTTAAGTAATTTATTCTTTTGAAAGTGTCCTATTTGGAAGATTGATGTTCCAAGTAATGATATCATTGTATTGGTTAATAGTAATTAATCATCATTTTGACATTATTCCCAGAAAATCACTTTTTAGTGTAAATTCTTCCAGGAACTTTAGAGATAATAATCACTTATTTATTGGAACAAAAAATTTTGCAACTACTTCAAGATTCCCACCAAAAATATCAGGATATTAAAATATATGACAATTATACTGTCAATTTCAAGCTATCAGTGTTCATTATCTGAAGTAAATAAAGCAGTACTATAAATGCTGTATTTTCCAATGTTACTATAGGCATTCTATTAATATTGGCATCATATGGTTTTAACTTCTTTTACACTCATTATTTGTGTTTTGGAGAGCAGGACCCACAGCATTGATTATATAGCAAGGTTAGGGAACACATTTAAAGATGGAATTTTCTCTTTCAACTTGTAGGTTTGAGGAATTAAGCTGAAATTGTTAGGTTGAGTGGCAGATGATCACGCACTAGGATATTTTGTCAGCTTCATTTTTGTCTTTTTGTTTTATAAAGGCACAACGAATACAATAAATTTATAAAATATGCAATTCCATTTTGCCCTAAATAAGTCAGATTATAATATTTCTCAATTTAGAGATAAAGATGTAAAAGTAGAAGTGTAGCTCAGAGATGTATTACCAAGTAAGAAACACTGAAAACTTCATTATGAATAAAATTCTTTCTGCTTTTCTTATTATACAAGCTATGGAAAGCAATAGTTGTGGATGCCCACAAAAATTAATCACATGTTAATTATTGGCTATTTTTACTTCTAAAATATTTTGTCACTAATGATCAGTAGTATTAATATTTAGTCTGTGTAGGTTACTTTTCGCTTCCTCCTCACTTGTTTTTAGTGTTAATATTCATATATTAGTATTACACTTTTATTACTTTTTTCCCATGGAGTGAAAACAGATCCTTTTCACATACAACTTATCCTGATTGTAGCTTGCCTCCTGCTTCTACTTCTCCCTGTTCTTCCCCACCTCCTGTCCCATCCATATCGATTAAAAGAAGAGAAACTCAAAGCAATTTCACAAAAGTCGGGAGCAAAATAAGTTTTCACTCTCTCTGTGTCTATTCAATATAGTATATGAATTTTTAGCTAGAAAAATAAGACATCTGAAGAAGATCAAGAGAATACAAATTGGAAGGGAAGAATTAGAAGTATCTTTATTGCAGAAAATATGGTAGTGTGCATACAGCAACCTAAAAATGTGACTGAGCAGTCCTTACTACTGATAAAACACTGGATACACAATTAACTCACAAATACCAGTAGTCCTCCTATATACAAATATAAATCAGACAGCAATAACTTTTATAATAACCTCAAATAATATAAAATATCCTGGGTAACAAGTGAAAGTTGTATGATAAAAACTTCATCTTCGAAGAAAGAAATTGAAAAATATATCAGAAGAATGAAAGTTCTCACTTCCATGCTCATTGATCAGTGGGATTACACAGTAAAAATGGACATCTGACAAAAAAAAAATCTTTAGATTTAATGCAATGCCCATCACAATTCCAACACAGTTCTTTAAAAACCTTGAAAGGACAATTCTCAGCTTTATATGGAACAACAGAAAACCTAGAATAGCTAAAACCATCCTGAAAATTTAAATTATTTCCTTCTTTGCTATTATTTAATGAGATGATTATTTTAACTGTCTAAAATCAAATTTATCTTTTTGATCTAGTTTGGCTGTTACAATGTATCTTAAACAACAGTTTCTGATTTTTACACGTCTCTGTTCTGTCTTTTCTTCCTGAGAACACATTTCATTTTCATGGCAGGTTATTATTCACCTTAAATAGTCATGTGTTTGTTGTTCCACTTAAAAATATTTGTAGCAACTGGGCAGTGGTGGCACACGCCTTTAATCCCAGCACTGGGGAGTCAGAGGCCAGTGAGTCTCTGTGGGTTCAAGGCCAGCCTGGTTTACCAAAGCCACAAAGAAACCCTGCCTCAAAAAACAACCACAAAAAATATTTGTAGTATACTAAAGATGACAATATCAACACTTTCTTTTTCTATTTGTGACAATTGTATTTCAATAATGGTTACGTATCTCCAATCAAAATCACAAAAACTTTAGTTTAGGATATGTGATATTTTTAAAAGGTGAACAAAAGAGCAAACCAGGGATTTCAGATATGTTGGATACAAGGTTAAATCTAATTTAATCAAATGCGAATCTTCCCTTACCTAACATAAAATGTTTTATAAAACACATTTAGGATATAGGGGTTAATGGCTAGTCTCAGTGGAACAAAGAGCACACGGGAGGATGGACTGAGGTGGGAGGAGCAGAATTCTAGAAGGAATTTAAGGAGATCAGAATGGAGGTGGTAGTGGCGCAGGCCTTTAATCCCAGCACTGGGGAGGCAGAGTCAGGCGGATCTCTGTGGGTTCAAGGTCAGCCTGGTCTACAAGTGCTAGTTCCAGGACAGGCTCCAAAGCTGCAGAGAAACCCTGTCTTGAGAAAAAAAAAAAAGGGAGGAATGTAAGTGCAAACCAGTCAGTTTGCCTACCTGGGTCCTAAACAAGTGTATTGGCTGTCAGATTCTGGTAAGGACTGGAAACACTATGAGTTTTGGAGACTGAATTAATATATCTAACAGCATAACTTCTACCCCTGAGGTCCAGAGAACATAAGAAGGGAAGAAAGATTGTAAGTACTTGAGAATCAGAAAATCCGTGGTGAGACCATGACAAGCAAGTTACAAGATTCATATCCAAACAATATGTAAGCCTAAATAAGCCCTCAAAAATGACAATATTGATAGACTTATTACCCTGGAAGAAGCATGATATAAATGGGATTCTCATGACTAGACAAAGGAATTATTTTTTCTTTAAAAAAATAAAAAAAAAACATAGGGAAGGGAGAATTAGTCTCTCACAAGAATTATTCTCTGAACTGGCTGGCTGGCCTTGCCCTGTAGTCAGAGGGGTGACTATTTTAAATGCCAAGAAAATCATTCTCTAATTTTAAAGCATGATAATAAAACATTGATTTCTTTTCAAAACATTTTATTAATCGATTTTAATAAATCAATTTTTATAGATTTAAAATAATTTTTATATTTATAGATTTAAAATAATTACTTGAGGAAAGGAAATTAATATATTTCTTCAAAATTTTGAAAGTGTTAATTTTTAAAATAAATTTATTTATTTTACATATCAGTCACAGTTTACCCTCTCTCCTCTCCTTACTGTCTCTTTTTCAAATGTCCCTTGTGTTCTTACCCCCTCCCCAATTCCCTCCTCCTCCATTTCTGTTTAAGGTCAGGTCTCCCATGAGTCTCAAAACTTGGCACATCAAATTTCTTTAAGACTAAATATCTACCATGTATTAAAGTTGGGCAAGGCCACCCAGTATGAGGAGTACGGTCTCAAAAGTCAGTAATAGAGTCAAAGGCAGCCCTTGGTTTTGCTGTTAGGAGTCCCATAAGAGGACCAAGCTACACAACTATAAAATATATGTAGATTGCATAGGTCAGAGCCATGCAGGTCCCTGGTTGTCGGTTCAGCCTCTTTGACCCCCTAAGCCGACGTTAGTTGATTTGGTAGGTTTTTATGGTGTCCTTGACCCCTCTGACAATCTTTTCACCCCATCTTCTGCAGGATTCCCCAAACTCCATCTAATGTTTGACTGTGGGTCTGAATCTGTGTATGTCAATTGCTGATTTAAGCCTTTCTGATGACAATTGGGTTAGGCAAGAATTCGCTCACAGGAGATTACCAGTAAATGCTTTATGGCTAGGAGTCTTAGCTGCAGTCATTCTTTTAGCTTTCTGGGAGATTTTCTTGTGTCAGGTTTTTATCTGACTGTGAATGACTCCTCAATAGTCTCTTTCAGGATTCTCCCCCCATTTCTTTCTCTGTCTGCATTACCTCACTCAGAATGATTTTTTCTAATTCCATACATGTGACTTCAAATTTCCTGTTGTCTTTGCTTTTAACAGCTGACTGTAAATTTATCATATTTCCTTTATCTTCCCTCAGTTAAATGTTATCTATGTTGTTTCCAGGTTTTGGTTGTTACAAATAAACGTACTATGAACATAGTTGAAGAGGCATCATTGCAGTATGAATGAGCATCTTTTGTGTATATGCCCAAGGGTGGTATAGCTGGGTCATATGGCAGATTCAATCCAAGTTTTTTGAGAAAATGTCACATTGACTTCCAAATGACTGTATAAATTGACACTATCACCAGCAATGGACGAGTGTTCCCCTTGCTCCACATCCTGTCCATCATGAGCTGTCACTTGTGCTTTTGGTTCTAAACATTCTAACAGAAGTAAGATAGAATATTAGAGTATTGATTTACATTCCCTTGATTCCCTGATGGCTAAAGATGCTGAACATCTCATGTCTTTCCCTGCCATTTGATATTCTTCTGTTGAGAATTCTATGTTTAGATCTGTACGCATTTTTTTAAATTAAGTTATTTGGTTTGTTGATGCCTAGTTTCCTGAGTTCTTTATATATTTTGGAGATCAGCCCTCTGTAGACGTGGGGTTGGTGAAGATCTTTTCCCCTTTTGTAGACTGCAGGTTTATTCTATTGATGGTGTCCTTTGCCTTACAGAAAGTTTTCAGTTTCAGAGTATTTTATTTATTAATTGTAGATCATAGTACCTGCGCTATTGGTATTCTTTTAAGGAAGTTTTCTCCTATGCCAGTGTGTTTGAAATTTTTTTCTCACTCTTCTCTATCATGTTCAGTGAATCTGGATTTATGTTGGGGCCTTTCAGACAAATGGATTTAAGGTTTTGGGAGATGAAAATTTTAAGTTTGTAGCAGATTGCTAAGTTTTTGTTTCCTTGGTAGCAAATTGTATTTTTCTAGTTATACATTGTGAATAAATAATTTTAGATGGGCACCTACAATCAAATTACATAATCAATATATTATTCCACACAAGTCTATGAAAATTAAAGTCAGGAATCAATTTAGGAAGGATTTCACTGCATTTTTGACATACGTTACTGACAGTATCTGTAGTATGTATAGGACTTTATATAGTAGGGAGGTGACTCAATGTTCTTTGGTGTTTTTTACTTAAAGAAAGATTCCTTTAAAACAAAAATCCACAGTTTTTCTCTTGTAGTAATAATAAGTTGTGATTCAAATATTTATGAATGAGTAATGAATTATGACAGAATAATTTGTATGATATACATAATAATTTGGGATATTTTTATATGTCAAAGGACACCCATTAAACCTTGCTTTGTCAAGTCCTTCAAAATATACACTTTTCATATTGCTGCATTTTAATTCACTGAAAAAAGTACAATTGTAGAACAAACCAAAACCAGTCTATAATATGGAAAAGTACAAACAGCTAATATATAAGAAACAATTTTGTTGGGAATTAAAACATCAGAAAAGTATAAACTTCTAATGCAAAGAAATATTTTTTGCCCTTTCTTTTTATTTCAGTAGTGATGGACAGAGTAATTTTACTACAAGAACTAGTTCCATTACAGCTAGGACAGAGACACACAGAAACCCTGTCTCAAAACAAAAAGCCTCCCCCCTCAAAAACCATTTAGCAATCTTTATTTCCAAAGGTATAATTATGTGATTCACAAGTAAATCTTCAGCTGTCAATCTATTTCTCTTACAAGACAAAGTGGAATTTTACCCATAATTTAAAATTTCCTTCGAATAATTAATTAAAATTCAAGCTATAACTTTGAATATTGTTTTATTGTTTTTATGTAGGTCATTCCATTTTTTTGTTCAAAACCAGTTGCAAACTCTTTACTCTCCATTTGCTAGTTTTACAGGTTTTAAAATAGTGTTTTGTTAAACAAGGATAAGACTAATATGCCAATTTCCACCATGCAGCAGATGGCTAACAACAGATGGTACAGACCTTTATTCCCATGCTTTAAACAACAGAAACCAGAAAAGACATCAAGGTGTGTGTATTTGAGATACTACATTCAAATATAACCACCAAAGTATATCCAAATGGAACTTTGAAATTTTTCTCACTTATGAAACCCTAAGGAGGAATTTTATTTTAGATTGTCCTTGATATTTTCAGCCAGTTTCTTTTGTCATTCTTTGAAATCTATGAATGTTTTATTTTAGAAATATTTTAACTTGGTTTCAAATTGTTAATTCATATAGTAACAAAAAACAAAAAGCCAAAGTGAAGCAAAATCAATAGATAAGCATAAATATAATTATTTTATTATAGTAATGTACTAAATGTATGAATATATCCAAACACCCCCTGAACATATATACTAAGTAATATGAATTATACATCCCATTATATATACATCAAAAACATTTACTTCATTTAATTTCATTGTATCAACAATTTTCTTAATGATTGATGAGCAATGATGTGAGACTTGAAGAATTTCATATATTTTCATATTTCTTTTCCTCACCACTTTCTCCCTTATTCATCCCAAATTCTATACCCAACCAAATTCTGTCCTGAAATTCTTTTAAAAATTAATCCATGAAATCCTATTTCTGCTTGCTGCCAATATTCTTTCACTGGAAAGTGTTCGACCTTCCATAGCTCACACAACTAAGAAAGAAAAAAATTCTTTCCCTCCTGTCACCTCTACTGTATAGAAGTGGTTCAGTGGAGAATACAGTAATTTTGTAAGTTTCTTCATGGACAATTAATTTACATTACCTTATAAGATATGTTATATATGTTTATGTCATATATTTTTGTTAAAAAGTGTAGTAGATGAGTGTACATTGGAGTATTTTTCATTCTGTAGGTATAACATCAGTGTTTTTTTTTGTTGCATAAAGATGAGCTTCTAAAGTTACTATGTCTTCTTGAATTCATTCATTTTTATTTTATGATAGTGTATTTAAAAGACAAAAATAATACAAGAATTTATTAGAATTTCATGGTTATTGTTAACTTTACTAAATTGAGATAAGTATTGAATCTTTATGCTTCGTATAGGGATTTTCTAAGATCTATTTATTGCCTACTTGATGAAACTACTATTTCAAATATTTTTACACATCTTTATATCAAGAAAGTTCCAAATTATAATTTATCTTATTTTAACTTACCTTAGCTATGTAAGTTTCCAATTTCTCTTTTATATTCATACAAGATCTTTAAAGAGTACAGGTCTGTGTATTAGAATAAAATTTCTATTTCCTCAACAGAGTTACTTCAACCTTAGAGAGGTTAAAACTTCAGTATCATATATGAAAATTTAGAACGGTTACATAACTTCTCAACACTCTCAAATATTGCAAAAATCTCTATATTAAAATTGAATTTTGTATGTTATTCCAGTAATTAAAGTTTAAAACTCAATTAATAAATTACAATCCCCTATTTTGACAAGAATTCAAGCTCCAAAGATTTCTGTGATGGGAGAACCCATGCTTGCTGTCTGTTTTTACCTACATCTTACCAGGTAGTGTACGCTTAAACAGTTTTTTCTTAATTCAGCACTGGTAGTATAAAGATTTGAGGTGTGTTATATGATAATTTCAAGGGGTTGACCTATATTTGTTTTACAGTTTTATTTCAGCAGGCTTGAGATTGAAAGGTTTTCTTAGAATAAGAGACAGTTATCCAAGTTTAACCGCATATGCTGCTGCTCAGCTTCTGAATACCTCTACATTGCTCTAGTCTAGCTAAACATAGATACATATTAATTTGGAGTTCTAACATAATTCTCAAGTTAAGGGATTATGAACTAGCCAAACATATTTCAAAAGATATAGTTAACTCTAATGTTGATAGTACAGTGATATCAAAATGAAATAAACACTTGCCTGTTTTATGTATTTACAACTGTTTAACTCCTTTCCTAAAGAAAAGAATGTCTCCAATTGAATATTGAACTGTTAGAAAATTACATGACAAGGTCTGAATATATAACTCAAAAGTTGATTGCCTGCCTAAGCATGATCAGTGAATGTAGCATGATATGTTTGAATGAACATGGATGGCAAAATAAAAATGATTTAATTTGTAACCTAAATTACTGCATTTCAAGGTTAATTAGTGAAATAAATGATGCATGATTAATTATGTACCTTTATAGGATTACAAAATATATTTCACTATAGTTATTAATTACTCCTGGGTTCTGAAAGAAAGGGTTGCAATGTCATTTAAAGATTACAGATTATTCAGGCTGCTTTTTTACACTAAATCTGTGTCAATATTTAATAACTTTCTGACTTTAACTAAGTCTTTCATATAGGTATCTTTTAATTTCCTAACTTGGAAATAAATAAAGTAATAGGAAACACACAGAAAAATATCAAGGAAGTATTTGTAATGTTAATAGTCCAGGTCTTGAATACATTGTGATGCTGTGGGAGCACAT
The DNA here is from genome assembly GCA_004026605.1 of Ondatra zibethicus. Taxonomy (NCBI): domain Eukaryota; kingdom Metazoa; phylum Chordata; class Mammalia; order Rodentia; family Cricetidae; genus Ondatra; species Ondatra zibethicus. The sequence continues at coordinate 30,109 of PVIU01011117.1, forward strand.
TCTGCCCCTTCAGCCAATAGCCTTTAAGATACCAGTAGTAACCATATGCCAGCTCTCTTGCTTCCAGCTGCTACACTCCATTCCTGTTCGCTCAGAGGACTATTGTCTAGGACAGTGAACAGTAAGTTATCCATTAAATAAATAGCCATTTTATTATCCATAATTATGAACTGGCGAGGGATTGTTTTGTGACTTACACCTTCACTGTGGCATAATTGAATTTTGTAGAAGTTGAAGCAAATATATCCCTCCATGCTAGTGTGAGTCTGAGTTGAAGAGGTGGGACATTGCCTGCGAGTTTATTTTGCTTTGCTGTCTCTCATTTCTCTCTGTTCATTACATTTTTGAATTGTGGTAAATCAAGAGAATGGGATTGTTATCATAACTGCATTTGGTTGTATTTATTAGCCTGTGTGATTAACATATAGTGTTTTCTCTGTTTTTCTATTACCCAGAATGCCTTGATTTTCCCCCATTGACCTCTTAAATCTATGACCACAATTGATTTAAATATTTGTTGGTTGATTCACTTTGAAGTACTTTTAGCATAATCCTAGAAGTGCAGTTACTCTTTGACCATAAAATTTCATTTCTGTTTGCACTATAGAAACTAATACTTATTTACAATAAAACCTAAGAAATGGTATTTGAGTAGTTTTATTTCCAAATGTCTAAAACTCTCAAGATATATGTACAACATTTATCCACTAATTATTATATTCTTGTTTTTGATCATTCCATATGAATATTTAAAAATATTTACCCTTCCAAGTTGAGAAATCTTTTCCACATTAGGTTTAAGTGCTAAGTATATATTTATAGTGTTTAGAAACTATAATTATTAATTATAAAATATTATATGTTTATAATATTTAAGGGCACAGGATATTCTAAATCTCTAATTCTGAATACCATATAATCAATAATGTTTATATCACTTTGTATTAAAACAAAAATGCCATGTCAATATGAGAATAAATAATATTTATCTTCTCTCATTAATTCACTACATGTCAAAACCCAATATCTTTTTAATGCTCTTAATTTGGCTAATAATATTATTTTGTATATTTTTAGGACACAAAATCCATTCTTCAATTTTATGTGGTAATCTTTCCTCATTATCTCCATAATTTAATGAATGTATTATTTGTTTTTCATATCATAACTGAAAAGAATTCATAATATTTGTTTTACTTCCACTAATACATTGTTTTACAAAACCTATACTTATGTACTCTTTGCTATATAAATTGTTTTTCATTATTCAAGTACCACTTGCTTGGAGATGTCTTCCTTGATGGCATGGACTAACCATCAGTTTTTTTACAACTATAATCTGTTTGCATAACATCTACAATTGGATAATTATGTTTCAATTACTTTTGCTTTATATCTGCTTCTCCCATTAGACCATGCATATGTTGTTAAATAAAAAGCATTCCTGAGCAACTGAATCAATAAAAATCAGGCCAACTTAAATTGCAATTTTTAACTAATGTCAATAGTCCACAAATTTCTTATCTGTAAAACTGAATTAGTACCACATATCTTACAAAGTACTGAATGCATGTAATTGTATTTTAATTCAATAAAATGTTTAAATTAGGTAAAACACAAAATTATGCATAGTAGCCAAGACAAATCCTTGTTACATGTTTATATTAATGTTTCCCAGAGTGCCTTTAAACCTAAAAATAATAACATGAGTTAATCAGTCAGTACAATTTGAGAGATTAAGTAACCTGAACATATTTAGATATACCAGTTCTTCAAAAGTTATGATTAAATGAAAATCCTACTTAAAAAAAGAAATTAAGGATTTAAATATTATAAAATGAGAACCTTGTTTAAAAATGAACTCAGGATTTAAATGATAACAGAATATTGTATGACATGAATATTTCAGAGTATATATTAATTTTAGTAACATAATCTTATATGAGATACTATTGTCTATGATAGCAATTGAAATATTGAACCTTAGAAGTGAAAGTTTTACATATACTACTGTATTAAATATCTTCAAAAGAGTATGGCGTGATAGCATATGCACATGCTTTTAATTCAAGTAATCTGTAGGTAGAGGCATGCGATCTTGGTGGGTTTATGGCCATCATGGTCTACAGAGTGAGTTCCAGAGCTGCCATGACTGTACAAAAACCCTGACACAAAACCTAAAGAGAGAGAGAGATACAGACAGAGAGACCGAGAGACAGAGAGGTGAAGGAAGAAAGGAAGGAAAGAAGGATTTTAGTATATTTTAAATACCATCTGTAATATCCAGCCTCATGGAAAGAACTAGTGGATTCCTGAATTTTCTGTCAGTAGACAACCATTGTTGGAATATTTGCACAATGGCATAAGCACTGTACTGAATCTCAGGCCTATATATTTTACATATATATGAATATATTTGCATGTGGAATATACACATATCATTGTACGGTTTGTCTAGCATTGATGCTTCTTGACTCCTCTGGCACCTCTCTTCACATATGCATGTTTATTGTTGGTGGTCATATTCATATCTTGTTTACACTGTCATGTTGATAAAACATGTAGCGTTTTGTATTTTGCAGAATAATAGTCATTTAATTATAATACTTGGAAATGAAATGGATTGATATGTAAAGGCACTTAGCTGCTTTGCCTAATGATCCAAGTTCAATCTCTTGCCCTAACAAAGACTAATTATTTCATGTAAGTACATATTCCAAAAATTGTCAGGCCATTCTACATGGTTAGCTGTGATATTATACTCTTTTAGTTCAATGTATTCATATTTATTTTGCTTTATTATAGAATACTAGCTAATGTAGCTTTTCCAGTTCACATAATGAGCTATTCATAATCTATATCTACATTGACAATTAATATGTTTGCATTTTTAAAGATATTATATTCAGCAAAATTATCATTTATAATAAATAAATTAAAATAGTAAGTTCCTTAGTGAGTGTTTGAAGAATATAGATATAAACTATGGATAGAGATTTTATTCAAGTTTGTTATTTTCTTTTCTAAAAATATTATCGCAGTTATATTAAATTCATAATATTAAGTGGAAACATCAGAGGCTTATATTATTATATTCTGTTAAACTGATCATCATAATAACAAACATAAAGTGTTCTTTAATCAGCTTTACCTAAATTAATATAAAATTTGATTATATTGGTGTATAAAATTTGAATCTAAGATAGTCTATTGTTTTGATTGACTCTAATCTCATTATGTTTTTCTGCAGAATTTGAGCTGTAATATTCTCTACAATTTTGTGTAATTTTGTTTTCCTTATATTCAATATTTATGTCACTATCAACAGTATTATGGATGTATACTAAATGCTTTATTGTTAATTACAGACACTGTGATCACTTTTTCAAGTTTTCTAAATATTCACTGGGTAAAATTATCATTTTCTTTTATCAAAACGTTAAGTCCTTTGTTTATTTTCCATATAAACACACGACATTTGTATTATTTAATTTTGACAAAATTCTATCATATTGAAACTATTAGATTATACACTAATTGTATTCTCTATATGATTAAATTACATTACGTATAATTTCCAATTATTCTAGAACTAGCAATATTAATGATGACTCCCCGATATTAATGTTTATCTCTAAAAAAATGAGAAGTTTATCAAATGTAGAGTAGTTTAGAATATAGTATAATATTGGCAACCAAGTAAACTGGAAACTAACATATAATATTAGACGTTTTCATTCATCAATTATTTAATACTTTGAAATAGCATTTTTTTTAAATTTCAAGTTTATGTTTTATGTGATATTTGTACCACCCCTCCACGTGCTCTTTTATTTACACTGAACAGTTTCATGTGTTCATTAAGAATAAAAGAGCAATTCTCACATTTATGATAAAATAGAAAAAAATATAAAATAAACTAACTGACAAAGCAAATAGGTTCCAGGACATGGAAGATAGTTGGAGTGTTACAGAAACAGAGGTGAGGTAATTTACTAGGAAAGGCAGAAAAATGACAGCGCTTAAGCGAATAAAGCACAAAATCTAGCAAAATTTCTTGAAATGAAATTGAGAGATTAAGTGTTTTTGTCACGGGATATAGAAAAAGGTTGGACCTGTAACTCCGGTGGTAGAACACTTATCTAACAGGCACAAAATCCTGGGTTCAAGCCTTAGCACTGAATACAAACCAGGCCTAAGCCCAGCTCGCTGCTAGCAGAGGTGGAAGGGGAAGTACTAGAAATACATGGTCATCTTTGAGCACAAAGTGAATAGAGACCCTCTTTCCGTAAAAAAAAAAAAAAAAAGTACAAAAGCATTTTTCTTGTTAGATGTACATTGAAATCTGATTGTAAACATAATTTACAGGGTAGAGACATCAAAATAAAATATGTCTATTTCTCTGTCTATCCTTTTATTGAAATAGCACCAATGCTGTTTTTTATTATTTTTTTCTGGAGATCTAAATGGAAACCTTGTGGGGAAAATCTGAGTCATATACAAACAAGCTTTGGATATTTGTCACTGTATGGACTTAAGAAGCACTGGTTTGCCAAGCAAACATACCCTGCAGCAACAGTGACCACTGTTCCCATTGGCCCCATCTGCACCTGGAGGGACAGTGATCATCAGATTCACAGGTCCCAAATGCATGTGGAGAAAGAGGTTTCAACTGCACCTGGAGGAAGAGCAACCACCAGAGATAAAGATCCCACTTTTACTGATTGAAGGAAGAGATGGATAGAAAACAGTGCAGGAATACAGTCAACAGCATAAAGAGCAATATTGCAGCACCAGAAACTAGAGGTTCTACATCAGCAAGACCTGAACATCCCAATGCAGATGAAGTAGAAGAAAACAACTCTAAAAATAACTTTATAAAGATGATAGGGGCCCTTAAAGAGAACATGAAAAATTCCATTAAAGAAATAGAGAAAAAGACAAACAAAAATGGAAGAAATCAAAAAATTCCTTTAGGAAAGTCAAGAAAACAAAGAAAAAGCAATCAAACTAGTGAAGGATATAGTCTAAGACTTGAATATTCACATACAGGCAATAAAGAAAGCACAAACTGTTGGAATTCTGGATATGGAAAATCTGGGTAAAGAACAGGAACTACAGATGCAAGCATAATCAACAGAATACAAGAGATGGAAAAGAGAATCTCAGGCATTGGCGATATGAGACAGGAAATAAATTTATCCATCAAAGAAAATGTTAAATCCAAAAATTCTTAACACAAAACATCCAGGAAATATGGGACACCATAAAAAGACCAAACCTAAGAAAAATAAGGATAGAAGAAGCAAAAGGCACAGGAAATATATATTCAACAAAATCATAGAAGAAAACTTTCCCTATATAAAGAAGGATATGCCTATGAAGGTACAAGAAGTCTACAGAACACCAAATATATTAGATCCCCAACAATAGTCCCCTTGCCATATAATAAGTAAAACACGAAACACATCGAATAAAGAAAGAATATTAAGAACTGCAAAGGAAAAAATGCAAGTAACATATAAAGGCAAACCTATTAGAATTACACCCTACATCTCAATTGTAACTCTGAAAGCCTGAAGGTCATCGATAGATGTTTTGCAGACACTAAAAGACCAGCCCAGATTACTATTTCAGCAAAGCTATCAATCACCACAGACAGAGAAAACAAGATATTCCATGACACAACCAGATTTAAATGATACCTAGCCACAAATCTAGATCTACAGAAAATACTAGAAGGAAAATTCTAGCCCAAGAAAGTTAGCTGCAAAAAAAAAAGAAGGGAAACACACAAACACTAGCACCACTACCAACAAAACCTAGTCCATTATTGGACTTCATTATCACTTAATATCAGTGTTCTCATTTGGCCTATAAAAAGATACAGAGTATCAGAATGGATACGAAAACATGACCCATTCACATGCTGCGTACAAGAAATATACTTTAACCTCAAAGACACACATTACATCTGAGTTAAGGGTTATGAAAAGATTTTCCAAGCAAATGGACCTATGAAACAAGTTGGTGTAGCTATCCTTAAATCTAAGAAAATATACTTCAAACTGATATTAATCAAAAGAGACAGAGAAGGATATTTCATATCCATCACAGGAAAAAAAAATCCATCAAAATCATGTCTAAATTCTAAGCATCTATGCCTCAAATCAAGGGCACACAAGCATTTGTAAAAGAAACATTTCTAAAGCTTAAATCACACATCAAACCTCACACACTAATAGTGGGAGACTTCAACACCCCACTCTCAACACACTGGACAGAGTGTGGAACAGAGAAGGGAACTAACAGGTGGTGCTAACCAATTAAGATGGAATGAGATGCACCAGCGGTGGTAGCGCACATCATTAAGCCAAGCACTCAGGAAGCAGAGGCAGGCAGACCTCTCAGTTCCAGAACAGCCTGGTCTACAGAGTGAGTTCCTACACAGAGAAACCTGTCTCGAAAAACAAAAAAAGGAGGGGGGAGGAAGTAGGGGCGAAGAGAAGGGAACCCCTACGGTAGTGGCCTTGCTCTGTTTGATGGTGATAAAGAGGGCTAGTGTTTTTGAAATGTTATAGAAAAGTGAGGTAATATGCTTAGTGATGGGAATGAAGTCTTCCCCATCACAGTTAATTCTGGTCAGGCCAAAGACCCAGGTGACCCGCTTTGATTAACCCTCTTCCCTCAGTCTCCATAACTAAACCTCTGGCAGTTTAGGCCTATAAATATATTTCAAATCTGGCTGTTCTATGTGCCAGTCTAAGCTGTCTGAACCATCGTCACTCCACCTCAGCAGCATGTTCTGCTTCCTTTAGCCATCTCCATTCTATTCCTTGCCTCTTTCTCTGTTTTTTTCCTTGAATTATGGCCATAGCATTTTTATCATGCAGCCTCAGACCCACATTCTTTTGTTGTTTTTGTTATTATTTTTGAGACAAGATTTCTCTGTGTAACAGCTCTGGCTGTCCTGGAACTTGGTTTGTAGATCAGACTGGCCTCAAACTCACAAAGATCCATCTGCCTCTGCCTCTTGCATGCTGGGATAAAGGCATGCACCATCACTGCCTGACCATGTCCTTACATATTCTAATTGTATCTTCTTCCATCCTTTAGTTTTGCACCTTTGTTTATTATTTTTATGCAATCTGTATCAAAACTATTGTCAAAGTTCTTTGTCCATGGGTGTTTAATTTTAATTACTAAAATTCTTCTTTTGCAATTTCCATTTTAATCTATTGCTAAATCACATATGTTTTTGCTTTTGCTCTCTCAGAATAAAAATCAATTGCATATTTTTATTGTCCATTTACTGATTCTGCTTTATTTAATTATTTTTATATTTTATATCATATATTTAATGAGCTTTGAGTACTGTAACATACAGCTGGATATATAAAAGTCAACCACAGAGTTATATTTGTATTTTTAATTTCAATGAAATACATTAACTCTTAGTAGTTATGCCATTTATATAGATTTGTTGTTAGCAATTTCGGGTCTCTACTAAAACTAAAAACATATGTAATTGCACAGATATGTATGTCCATAATATTCCCAATTCCTTTAAATGTAGGAGAAAGAAGGATCTTTATGTATATCAAGTTCTTTATGTATATCAAGTTGACTATGTGATTCTTCCTGAAATGTCCAAACTCACCTTTCCTTATATTTATTTGTTCCATAATTTGAGTGGCCATCCACTAACATTTTCACACTGCATTGCTGATTTGTTCCTGCTAGTATTACTTGCTGATGTTACCAAATCTATTTTTATTTTGTTTGCTGTAGAACTTAATATTTATATATTTTCTACAATAGTATATTTTACATAAAATATAAATAAAAGTAAAATGCAAACACTTTAAGGGTTTCCTTTTAATTTTGCTTCATGTTTACTCTGCTTGCTATCATCCGCCACAATTTTTCAGCCTTAAGAAGTCCATGTAATATTATCATAAGTGTTCTAGCAGCAAAATCTCTCATTTTTCTGCATTTATTTTTTTCTCTAAGTTTGAATCAGCCATCCTAGGTTTAGGAATGTAATGGAAGAGTTCCAGTTCACAGCACTTTCACCTTCTTTCTGCTGTCTCACTGTGTATAAAGCTACCACCATTGCCATTCTATAGTTGTTCTGTGTCTTTATAACTCCTATAAATACTATTTTTGATCCCTGTGCAGTCAAGAATTTCTCATTATGTTTGGCTTTTAATATGTGACAGTTATATGTTGGGATTAGATATCTTCTCATTTCTCTATCTGCAATTATGTGGAGGTTTTTGGCTGTGTAGGTTAACATTGTTCATTAAACTGAGAGATGTTTTAAACTATTGCCATTAATTCATTGCATAATTACATTAATTTAATGTGCCATTGTATGATTCTCATTAATTCCACTATACGTTTTTTTCTTTTACAAATCTGCACTATTCTATTTACTTTTTGTTTTGTTTTGCCTTACTTACAATAGACTCCCTATGAAGGGGATCTATCTTCACATTCACTAATTTTTCAGTCTCATGCGAAGACAGGTTAGTGAATTATTTTTTTCAATTTTTACAGCCACGGATAGTCCATGTTCAGTAAATATTGTCCCATATCTTCCTTTAAATTTTAAAATATCAAGTTCTTTGCTCCTCAATCAAATCCAAACTAAGTGGTCTAAAAATAGGTCAACTCTCTAAATATCTTTAATGTCAGTTTCTATGATCCCTCTCTCTCCCCCATAAATTATAAATTCCTGATTTGTTTGTCTGTTTTGATTCTTACACTCATATTTTAATAATGTAGGTTATCAATCTTGGGCACTGCATCCCCGTTTTATAGGATTATAATTTCTATCTTTTTCTTTTCTTGTAACTTCTCTGGTTACTTTCTTATTTTAATGGCTTAGCTCCATTTTTCTGCAAATTCAGTTGGTCATGCAACATTCAACTTCACCTGCTGGTATACAAGAATCCTTTCACTTTGTTTTGTTTGTTTGTTTTGCCTGTCTTTCACTAGAGAGTAATATAATAACTAAAAATTGCAGTAATGTCCCTCTTCCTATGAAACAGGTAGCATATCTATTTGAAAAGGTGTGTGGTGCGTATCTTGCTATCATGAGTCAAAAGTCTAGTTTTTCCACATGTTTACATTGAACCCCTAAATTAAAGATCTTTCTGACCACTGTAAGTGCAATTATGGGTGTGCATACCATCATCAAAATTAGTAACAAAGATTCAGTTTAGTTACATTCTGATTTCTGTCTTACTAGGAATTGCTCTTGAGTCAGCATTGCTTCCTTTCTGGCAGGGTTTTGTAGATGGTTCAATTTAAAACTTTTGCCCATACAGTTTCTGGCTTGTGTTATTTATTCTATGTGTAGCCTGATAATATTTTTAGGACTGCTTCAGTTCCTGAATCAGTTTTCTAAACAGTTACACCTCATTGTGCATCTACACACTACCTAAGCCCCAGACTTAATTGTGTTGCCATTGATGTTCAAGGTCCTCACGGTACCTGTTTCTCTTTTAAACACTTATCTACTAGATTCTCGAAATTCCAGCAGATTCCTTAATTGCTATTTTCCACGATCTCCATTGTTTGAAACAATACCAAGCAGAAATGCTGTTCTCTCATACCAAAGTTCAAGAATTTACCTATCACAACATAAATATATTAGAATACATAATTGGTTTTAGTTCCTATTATTTAAATTTGATGGACTATGATACATTGTTTCCCCAGTAGGCAGCTCTGCACATGTAATTTAAATTTACCTAACCCACCTCTGTATAGACATTCCATTATTTCTTTAACATGTTTTGACTTCTATAGCAGTTACTATCAATTATTATAATTTGTATTAAAGGTGCTGTTTTCTGTTTCACAAAAGGACAGTGTGAATTTATTTTATGCTAGTTCAGTGTCTTTGAATTTTGGTATCTTAACAATTACTGTTTAAAAATTAGTCAATGATTATTATCAATTCCAATAGACTGTGTTAAAGGAGAAGTTTGATCAAGACAAATATGTAATTTTTTTCAGATCTTTTCTGAAACATCTTAATTTGAATAGTGATTGGAAACTTAAGTTCCTAAAATAGCAACAGAATTCTAATACTATGGATAATTAAGAAAATGAAAAAGAGTTACATTTAACCTAAATTTTCCACCATTCTATTTTTTTATTGATTTCTATTGAGCTCTACATTTTTCTCTGCTCCCCTCCCTGCCTCTCCCTCCCCCCTTCCCTGCTCCCCTAAAGTCCCCATGCTCCTAATTTACTCAGGATATCTTGTCTTTTTCCTACTTCCCATGTAGATTAGATCTATATACGTCTCTCTTAGTGTCCTCTCTGTTATCTAAGTTTTTGGGGTTGTGATTTGTAGGCTATTTTCTTTGTTTTATATTTAAAAACCACTTATGAATGAGTACATGTGATAATTGTCTTTCTGTGTCTGGGTTACCTCACTAAAAATAATGTTTTCTAGCTCCATCCATTTTCCTGCAAAATTCAAGATGTCATTATTTTTTTCTGCTGTGTAGTACTCCATTGTGTAAATGTACCACATTTTCCTTATCCATTCTTCAATCAAGGGGCATTTAGGTTGTTTCCAGGTTCTGGCTATGACAAACAATGCTGCTATAAACACAGCTAAGCAAATGTCCTTGTGGCACGATTAAGCATCCTTTGTATATATACACAAAAGTGGTATTGCTGGGTCTTGAGGAAGGTTGAGAAAGCATATTTAACAAATGGTACTGGCATAACTGGATATCAACATGTAGAAGAATGAAAATAGACCCATATCTATCACCATGCACAAAACTCGAGTCCAAATGTATCAAAGACCTCAACATAAAGCCAGACACACTGAACCTTATAGAAGAGAAATTGAGAAGTACACTTGAACGCATTGGGACAAGAGACCACTTCCTAAATATAAACCCAGCAGCACAGACACTGAGAGAAATAATTAATAAATTGGACCTCCTGAAACTGAAAAGCATCCGTAAAGCAAAGGACACAGTCAACAAGACAAAACGACAGCCTAAAGAATGGGAGAAGATCTTCACCAACCCAACATCACACAGAGGTCTGATCTCCAAAATATAGAAAGAACTCAAGAAACTGGACACCAAAAAAACATACAATCCAAAAAAAAAAAATGGAGTACAGACCTAAACAGAGAACTCTCAACAGAGGAATTTAAAATGACTGAAAAACACTTAAGAAAATGTTCAACATCCTTAGTAATCAGAGAAATACAAATCAAAACAACTCTGAGATTCCATCTTACACCTGTAAGAATGGCTAAGATCAAAAACATTGATGATAACTTATGCTGGAAAGGTTGTGGGGAAAAGGGAACACTTCTGCATTGCTGGTAGGAATCTACCATTCCATTTTAAAACTTTTATTTTACTGTAATTCTATCATTCAAAATTTACTTTCACAATAAATTAAGATTAATGACATTTTTACAATAAAGTTGTATGTACAGCCCTGGAATATTTGGAGGTAGCCCACAGTGCATGACCTATTTAACTGAAGCCTACCAATCACTCATTCATTTACATGGCATATAACATAACTACATCTGTTTAGTTATAAAGAAATTTCCTTAAAATTTTAAGTTTTTATCTATGATTCTGCACAGTTACTAAATTTCTAAGGATTCAAGCAAAAAGTTTCAGAAATTTGGATTCTGAAAATCCATGAATCATTAAATCCTATGGTCGACTAAGATAGGCAATTGAATTTAGAGATTTAGAGAAAGCGTCATTGGTAGAGCCAAAGTAGCTACATGGATGAACGTCAAGGAAAAGGTGAATAGACTTTAATAAATTAACAAAAGAAAATTTCACTTGTGACATGACTTTTGGATTGTCAGCATATGTTGATTCCATTGTAACCAAGAGACCCTGAAGTTTGTGCGGTTCCATGAAGCCAACTGACTGGGTCTCCAGCTGCACGTGTAAAACACACTACACTGTCCACTTGCTTTTGTTTTGGCTCTGACAATGATTAACTTTAAGTTTAGACAGCCAACTTTGGGGAATATGTCTTTATTACTAATATATACAGCCTTCAAAATTCCCTTTTTGTTAAGAATACACATATTTTATTATGGAATATTTATCTCAAATTCAATTTTCCTCATATGATCTGTCATCCAAATTGTGTAGAATAAGGAGTTTTCAATTTTACTTTCACCTAGTAATTCCTCTTGCTTTGCTTCATGTTTTCAGTATTCACTACTTATTGCAATTCTGTGTGTGTGTGTGTGTGTGTGTATAAATCAACAAATATATATATGTTTAAGAATATTTCATCATTTATATTAATTGAGCCTTTTTATGCTTAAACTATATACTAGTTTCTCTGTTTACTTCTGTGTAGTTCTGAAGACTACTATGTTTGACTTTAAATTTATGGGCAACTGGATGGATCTAGAAAATATCATATTGACTGAGGTAACCAAGACCCAGAAAGATAATTATCATATGTCTCACATATAAGTGGCTTTTAAACATAAAGCAAAGAAAACCAGCCTACAACTCACAATCCCAGAGAACATAGACTATAATGAGGACTCTAAGGAGACATAATGCATGGTTCTAATCTACATGGGAAGCAGAAAAAGACAAGATCTCCTGAGTAACTTGGGAGCAATAGGACCATGGGATAGGGTTGAAGGGGAGGGGAGAGGAAAGGAGGGGAGCAGAGAAAAATGAATAGCTCAATAAAATCATTAAATAACTTTTAACATAGCTTTCATTTTAAGTTTCATCTTGACGAACTATTACCTCCTTTTACATATATTTGTGTTTAAGTATATAACAGACCCATACACCTGAGTCTTTAATTTTCATGAAATTTGAAAATACCTGCTCCAGTATGATCATATCATTATTGTATAATAAACCATATTTAGCTTACTGCAATGTACTCCATGTTTTCTCCATCTCATTCTCACCCTTTATTTCTAGAGAACTTATTATAATACCTAATTTTATTTTGAATTTTGCACATTAACCATCATTAAGTTGCTGCATGTTTAATAATTGCTACAATTCAAAAGTCGCATTAATCCCGATAGAGCTTTTTTATTGAATGTATGTTGTCTCTTACTTAGTTTTTATAAATTTATCTTTCTCTTGGTCAGACTCCCATGAAACTTTCCAGTTGTTCCAAACAAGGTGTTAACAGTATGTTTTTTCTTCCCAGTCCTGTAAAATCTACTTTTTTATCTTTAAAATCTTAAGATTGAGATACAAACCCACTTCTCCCTTTACTGTCTTTATTCTGTTTTATTTATTTCATTTGTATTGTTGAATAATTAATGTATTAACAGAAAACACCTGACACATTTTAAAATTATACTTATGCTTTTGTTATTATTGTTTTTCTCACTGGGCTCATAAATACTCTAGTTTTCTGTCATTTTTTTCTAATTCTTTATTCTCATTACTTTAGGAGTGTTGATAAAGAAATCTCTTCTCGTTAATGTTCTCTAAGATTTAATGCCATTCCCTTTTGTGGATTTTAAGCTTTCAATGTGACTGAATATCAAAGGTAAAATGTTGGTAGCTGATATTGGCTTATCATATTTTCAATACCACCTTTTTGAGTCATTTTCTGTATCTCTATTTTCTGTTCTTTGTACTTCTAAATCTATTATCAAATTTTTCGTTATCAATTGTTTAAATTTTTATTCATGTATCAATTGTATTTTTAATTTTTAAAAAAATACAGAAGAGTTCTAGTCCTTTAAACATAAGTGGAAATATGTGTGAAAATATTATTGCTCTTCTGGTAAGATATCTGTTCTTAAACAGACTATATTAATTACTGTTGGAAATATACTTAATTCAAATTTATTTTTCACTTTTTAATTTTGCTTGAATATGACTGAAAACTTTAATAAAATATTAACCTCACAGTATATTGACTATAATACTAATTAATAGGCTGGTGAAATCAAGTAATTAAAATATAATTTGCTCAAATTGCTATGTCTCCATATGTTCATTGGCATTACAAAAAACACTTCTACCTACATGAATTCATTGGCTAATTCTTCTAAATACTACTATTGATGTTTAACTCTGAAAATCTATTTGCAACAGCTATCTTTAGTTCTAGTATTCCTCTTTTGTCAAGTTGTTTTAAGAAAGAAATGTTCCCTAAATTATTTCCTTAAATAATAAGTAATAAAGCTGATAATCTTGGTATTTTAATACCCAGTGTCTTTCATTATGTTTAGCTGCCTATTAATTATTCTAGAATTCTGGGGTTCATAATATTCTGTTAGCATCCATGCGAACCATAGAAGACCTGGCAAAGTGCTTCAGCTCTGATTTTACCCTGTACTTTTAAAAGTAAAGCTCTGCCTACTTCTTCCTCTAATTCCTCTTCCTCTCTCTCTCTCTCTCTCTCTCTCTCTCTCTCTCTCTCTCTCTCTCCATCTCTCTTTCTCTTTCTCTCTTTCTCTGTCCCTTCCCTTCCCCTATTCCATTTATCTCAATAAAACTGCACACTTTAGCTCTGGATGCATGTTGTGTCTGTCCCTCACCTGCTGTGGGTTCTCACTCTCTGTGGTGTGAACCCACCTGCCAAGGTCTCTCGTGCACAGATTCATATCACATTCTCTTATCACTTTGCATATGTCATTCAGCAGTTTCATTTCAGGATGTCGTTTAGATGCCTGTGGGTGTTGTTTTTGGGGTAATGGCACAGGTAAGGGCTATTTTATTCTTTGTGGATATCCCTGTAAATTTTCAAGAGCCTGCATTTTTATCTAACTACAAATTTATTTGTTTGCACCAAATATCCTCAAATATGATTTCAGAAAGCCAAGACATTCATATAAATTAATTTTATATCTTATTTCTTACCACTATTTACTGTTAATTTTTGAATTAAAATAAAATTGTATGAATTTGTTCCTTCTTTTTTCTCCCTCCAACCTCTCCCATGTACTCACTTCTTATCGCTCTTTCTCAAATGTATGGCCTCTTTACTTTATCTATGTATTGCGTGTGTATGTATTTGTGCATATGTACACATTTATATATGTGTATACACATACATATGCCTAAACACATAGATAAAACCTACAGAGTCCATTTACTGTTGCTTCTCTGTACTTTATTCCATTGCTGACCAATTGGTTTTGCAGAACCAATAAGACAGTTTTATGCTGGGAAGAACTATTTCTCCATCTCTCAGCATTCCATTGCTCCCCCTATTTCTTTGTTTATGGTGCAGTTGCATAAGCTTTACCCGATTCTATTTTAGCAAACCTATTGGTGTTGAATGTGTTCAGGTTCTACTGAGGCAGCCATAATGTTAAGGCATCAGCTTCCTCATCATTTCTCCCTAACAAAATTTCACAACAACTTTTGTGGTCTAGTTCTTAATATCGTTCCCTGT
This sequence comes from Ondatra zibethicus, assembly GCA_004026605.1. Lineage (NCBI taxonomy): Eukaryota > Metazoa > Chordata > Mammalia > Rodentia > Cricetidae > Ondatra > Ondatra zibethicus. The sequence goes on from PVIU01011117.1 coordinate 45,532, forward strand.
TCTTCTCCCATGTTCTCTAGGCCATTGGTGGAGTAGTATTGTTCTACATACATATATCTATGTAGCAACACATAGATATACCTGTGCTGTGTATATATACCTGTGCTGTGTATTTTGACTGGTTATCTTAATATTAATTTACTTGTCATGTTTGGATACTATAGATCCCGATATTACAATTAGCTTTTATAAAATAAATATGAATCTGAAATTTAAAGCACCAATTTGACATTATCTTCTGTTATGTCATACATATGTCTCTACATATAACTTTAGACCTCATAACTTGTAATTTGAGGTTTGATTGATATGATTTAATTCATAAAATCAAAGAAAATTACTTCATAAACCAGTTTTTATTTCTTCAAAACTGAATATTTAAACAATGATTTTTCCTATATTTCTTATAAGTAATGTATTATCAGAATTCTTTGTGTGAAAGCTTTTAATTATATTTTGATATGATGATTACTAAAAGTAGAACAATTGTCGATAATCATAAATAATTATAGTACTACTGTGATGCATCACAATTTTTTCCCAAAAGAAACATGATGTTTTAAATGATCACAGCATTATCCATTTCCTTATTTTTTTTAGGTAATACATACAGTTTTCATTCTAAACATATCAGAGTTCATCAAGAATCAAATTTATTTTAGCCAGTTAAGAATATTGTGTTAACTAGATTTTTTTACCAGCATTTTAGTCTATTTTTCTTAATACTGGAATTGAAATATATATGCATCTAAAATCTTGTCTTCTGGAAATGAGTTTTGGATTTTTGATGAATGTTTTTGGTGTTGATTTCCTTTTTCTGTTTTCTCTACTACCTCAATGGAATTTTATTTTAAAATTATTTCATGTTTTACTTGCGTTTGTGTGTGTGTTTCTGCCACAAGTATATTCACAGATGTCAGAGGATGGATGAGGATTTCCATGGAACTGGAATACAGATGTTAGTCAGCAACTCTGCCAAATTCTGGTAACCAATTCATCTGCTCTGTAACAAGAAGGTCTTTTACCTTCTTAGACCTATCACCGGCCATTCTAAAATGCTTTTCTATATTTTAGTTATTCATTGTTAAGTGTATAAAGTAATTTTTAAAGAAATGTGAATATAGAGTTCAATACAGATGAAGTATGTAAAATTTAAGTCTTCATATTATAAAAATGATATTTGAATTTCTTCAAAATTCTTTAACTTTATAAATTTCATCACCATCCAACTTTTTAACACTTCAAATGTAAGTTCAAAAAACAGACACATATCTATATAGATTTTTGTCCACATCCCTAATTCCAGACATAAATACATTATTCAGTCCAAATATATGATAACCATAGATGGTTAAAGAAAATTTCACTGCCTAGTAGTTGCAGCTTTAGCTGCATTGCCACATATTTATGAAATTTATAATAGTCGTATATTTGATAGCTTCTAGGTAAATTAAAACCCTGTTGTAACATAAAGTTGGTATTTTCATAAAATATTCTTATTAGCTGAGACATGCCCGAAAAGCCTAATTCTTCAAACTGTAACCAGAATCCCTCAAGGGGGGAATTTCCTCACACATGCATGTGAATTTGCAGTATACACTTTATGCTTCCCGAATCTGTCCTTATGCTTAATTCTTCCTTGTCTCATGGGAAACTCCCTTCCTTAGTTCTTCAGAAGGAAGGTACTAATTTAATACAGAATTTTAAATGGAGGAAAGTTTAGAGTGATACTTTTTTTCTAAGAAAGGGTATAATAAGGAGGAAGAGTGGCCCTTCCTCCCTAGATCTCCCAAGAAACAATGAAAAGCTAGGGTTTGCATGATTTCTAGCAGTAGGGATATGGAATAAGGTTATAGTAATTTTAACACCATAAACAAATGCCTGAGTGATTCATTAAATAAGAATTAGAAAAGAGTAGCCTAGCTTGCTAGTCATAAGAGGTGTATTTTTGTTCTCATCTCAAGTCAGTGGCATAAGCTCCTTTTGTCTAGAAATGACAAAACTGTGAAGTGTAGCTGAACAGTATTTCTGGAGTGAGAAAATTTAGTTTTTTCAAAGTAGGTGCTAAGCTAGATATGATGTTAGAGGCTTGAAAACGCAGGAAACCAGAGACTGAAGGAATAACTCAAGTTTATAGCCGGCTTGATCTGCAAAGTGAGGACAAGATTAGGCCAGGCAACTTAATGAGACCCTGTCTCAAATAAAAATTATCAAGATGTCTTCAATGATAGTGTATTTACTAACTGCACATAAATGGATTTACCCACAAAAGTAAATATACCTTCTGAGATATTATAAACATTTAATATTTTACCACATTTCTATAATTATCTCACTTATTTTGGCCAAGTTTTACTAATGTATGTTGAAGTAGAAAATGCTTCTTATTTCCAGGAGGATCTACATATGTTTTTCTTTGGGTTTGCCTTGCTGTTTGGCTTCTCTGGGTTTGTGAACTATAAGCTCAGTGTCCTTTGTTTTATGGCTAGGGTTCACTAATGAGTGAGTACATACCATAGTCATCTTTTTGGGTTTGGGTTACCTCACTCAGGATAGCATTTTCTATTTCCATCCATTTGCATGAAAAATTCAAGATGTCATTGTTTTTTACCGCTGAGTAGTATTCTAATGTGTATATATTCCACACTTTCTTGATCCATTCTTCCATTGAGGGGCACCTTGGTTGTTTCCAGGTTCTGGCTATTACAAATAATGCTGCTATGAACATAGTTGCAGAAATGCTTTTGTAGTATGATTGGACTTCTCTTGTGTATATTCCCAAGATTGTATTGCTGGAGCCTGATGTAGGTTGATTCCCAATTTCCTGAAACCGCCACAAAGATTTCCAAAGAGGTTGCACAAGTTTGCATTCCCACCAGCAATGGATGAGAGTTCCCCTTACTCCATATCCTCTCCAGCATAGGCAATCGTTGGTGTTTTTGATTTTAGCCATTCTGACAGGTGTAAGATGGTATCTCACCAGGCAATAGTTGGAAGCATGGGAGCAGGGAGATAGGTGGAGGTGGGTGGCTGGGCAAAAGGGAGAGGGGGAAGGAGAAGGGAGAAGGGAAGGACTGGGGAGAGCTTGGGGGAGTGGGAGGGTGGAGATGGAGGAAAGGTGGATATTGGAAAAGGGAATAAGATATCTACATTAAGGGAGTCATTTTAGGACTGGCAAGATAATTGGCTCTAGAGGGAATCCCATGTGTCCATGGGGATGTCCCCAGCTAGGTCCTTGGGCAGCAAAAGAGAGGGTGCCTGAACTGGCCTTGTCCCATCGTCACACTGATGAATATCTTGAATATCACCATAGAAATTTCGTTCGATGAATGGAGATAGAAACAGAGACCCACATTCACATCAGAACAATGGACTGAGCTCCCAAGGTCCAGTTGAAGAGCAGAAGGTGGGAGAAGATGAGCAAGGAAGTTAGGACCATGAGGGGCTCATCCACCCACTAAGACGGTGTGCCTGAACTAATGGGAGCTCACCAAATCCAGCTGGACTGGGACTGAACGAGCATATGATCAAACCAGATTCTCTGAATGTGGCTGCCAATGACACTAGGACTTATCTCTTCTGCATGTATTATCTTTTTGGAACCTAGTCTATTTGGATCCACACCTTCCTGGACTGGGATGGAGGGATTAGGGCCTTGGACTTCCCACAGGGCAGTGTACCATGCCCTCTTTTAAGTAAACAGGGGAAGGGAAGGGGTGGTGGGGAGCGGTAGGGGACTGGAAGAAGGGGAGTAATGTAATTTTTTTATTTTTTTTGAATGGAAAGAAATAAAAGAGTATAAAAAAACAAAAAAAAACAAAAAAACAAAAGAAAATGCTTCTTATATTTAAGTCTAATTCAAGTTCATTTAGGAAAAGTAAAACTTATCCTATTAACTAGTTATATCACTTCCCTTCCATTTCTTCCACGTTGAAAGTTTTTACCAATGGAAAAGAAACATATGGTGTGTGTGTATGCATTGCTTTTATTTTTATATAGTATTTTGTATTTATTTTTATATTGTATTTATTATTTATATTTTATATTGTATATATTACAATATTTTCCTTTTCCTTTATAAATGTAAATCCATCTTAGTCTCTTCCTTGTTCTCTTTTAAATTCATGTTCTTCCCATTATTAGTTGTTTTATTGCACATGTATGCACTCACAAATGACACACACATGTTTCTAAATACATATTATGACATGTTTGGTGCATAACATGTTACATATATGTATATGTTTTCAGCTGATCGTTTAATATTAGACAACCAATTGGTGTGCTTTTCCTTATGGAAGAATATTTCTTACTACTTTCAGAATTAGTAGCCTGTAATAATTTGTAAGAGGTTATACACCATGTCTAAATTAGCATGTCTATTCATGGCATCATTGTTTAGAAAATAATTTTGTCTTCCTCATCTATGAATTCATTGCTAGTGTGACTATTTGACATACTCGCGAATACTATAAACAAACAAACAACAACAACTGAGTACTTGAGACAATAGAAAGCTTTGGAAGATTTTTCTGTCTCACCTGCCACCTCCCAAATAACCACACAGAGACTTATTTATTATTAAATCTTGGCAAATAGCTTAAGCCTGTTTCTACCTAGTTCTTATAACTTAAATTAACCCATATCTTTTAGTCCCCATTCTGCTACATGGCTCAATTATCTTTACTTTGTAAGGCCCATGGTCCTTGCTCCATTTCCCTGGTTCTCCTCACAAACCTGCCATTTTTCTTCCTAGTATACTCTATGTCTGGAAATCTTGCCTGTCTATTTGTCATTCAACTCTTTATTAAACCAAAATGAGTGGCACACCTTAAGAGTATACAAAAGGATTATTACACATCATTTTCATATTTTTGTCTAAATAAAAAGAAATGGTTTTATCTCTAAAATTAATAAAATATACAGTATGAAAAATTATAAAATATTAATTGCAGTAACAATGTCCAGTCTATTTGTATTTGGCAATTTTGGAGAAAATATTTTATTATTTTTCTTATCTTCATGAATTAAAAGTTATGTGCCTAATTTATCTTCAATCATAACTAAGGAAAATTATAATTATGATTATCTAGACTTTAACTAGATCAAATGACAGAAACTGATGTTTCAATGGACAAGTCACTCAAGGTTCTTCTGCAAAATTGGGAAATCCATCTTCAACCTACATCCCTACAATATCTGATGGGCTTTTCTATGAAACAGGATTTTTGAATTACTGTACTACCCTATCTTGGCAATGCTTAAGTTTTTGTTTTTCTTTGTGTCCTACTGGTCCAGTTTGGAATGCATACTGCCAGCACTCAAGACTAGGGTAGTTTCTTGGCCAAATGGCTAGCTTTTGAAACAAAGACAGCAAAAACCATACAGAGGTTTTTTGATGCCCATAATTCTCTTTTGAATTAAATTGGTGCTTCCAGGAGCAGACATGTCTCACTGTCATGAAAAAAATTGTTATTGCACCATTTTAAATGCCATATTCTCTAGGTGTTTGAAGTGTGTGAAGATCACCTTTTTAAATCTAAAATATATCTCTGTATGTAACCTTTTAAAAATAAGCTAAATAGGTATAACTTAAACAAGAATTGAAATATATACAGTATATATATATACAGTATACAACAAAATAACTTTAAATTTGTGTCAATATACAAAAATTCAAAACAATGCAAAATATTTGAGATTAGTGGTTGTTTGAAGTAGACTCATAAGTCAAAGGCCAGCCTCAACAAAATCACCTCTTGCTATGGAAGGGGTGTAAGAATTTTAGAAATATAAGTAAAAGATATGAATATGCATAAAAATAATAAGGCAGAAACCATCCATTGGAAGAACCATCTGTAAAATTTAGCATAACATCCTTTAAGAGACCTTTTGCTACAACTATAGGAAAATAAAGGAATATAGTTGTGTAAATTGCAGCAATGATAAACTGGGAAAAGTTTATTAATTTGGGCTTCAAATAGAACAAATGCAATTGCCCAATAATCACTATTTTGAAATAACTAACCAATCTGTTGCTGAGTGTAAGGAACATTGATAATAGTAAGTTCCCTGCCAAAATTTCTCCTAGATTTCATTCTGCTTTTTTTGTGCTAAGTGAGCTACTGTTTTAAAATAACAGTTTAATATATTAACTGGTGAAATGGGAAAATAAGAGCAAACCATTTTGTCATAAAAAGAAAACTTGCTTTAGGAGTAAGTTTTGTAGGTAATATACATGCTTGTCAAGGCTGGTCATAATTAATATAATGTACTTTTTCTGGTATAGTATACTCTACCTGGGGTAGTACAAATCTGACAGCTTCTGTAGGCTGTCTGTTGGAATTTGGATCACTGTTCCCTATAAGAATTTTACTTAGTGGCTCAAGGTCTCCCATAGGACATTTTAAATAAGGTCGCAGCATTGGAAATTTTATTTAAAGTTTGTAAGCTATCTTTCTAATTCAAGTTTTAAATCTGCCAAGCTGACAAAAAAAATGGAAACAAGAAAGCATATTTAACAAATGGTGCTGGCATATCTAGATATCAAGATATAGAAGAATAGAAATCTATCTTTATCTATTGCTATGCACAAAACTCAAATGGATCAAAGACCTCAACATAAAACCAGTCATATTTAACCTTATAGAAGAGAAAGTTGGAATTATTCTTGAATGCATTGGGACAGGAGACCACTTTCTAAATATAACCTCAGTAGCACAGACACTGTGAGAAACAATTAATATATGGGACCTCCTGAAACTGAAAAGTTCTGTAAAGCAAAGGACACAGTTAACAAAACAAAACAGAAGCCTACAGAATGGGAAGAGCTCTTCACCAACCCCACTTCAAACAGAGGGCTGATCTCCAAAATATACAAACAGTTCAAGAAACTGGTCATCAAAAAAAAAAACAAAAAAAATATCCAATAAGATAGGTTAAAATGGGATACAGACCTAAACTATGAACCTAAAATGGCTAAAAGACATTAAGAGAAATTCTCAGTGTCTTTAGCTGTCAGAGAAATGCAAATCAAAACAACTCTGGGATTCCATCTTATACATGTAAGAATGGCCAAGATCAAAAATACTGATGACAACTTATGCTGGAGAGAATGTGATGTAAAAGGAGCACTCCTCCATTGCTGGTGTGAGTGCAAACTGGGACAAACACTTTGTATAACAGGATGGCAATTTCTCAAAAAATTAGGAAACAATATTCTTCTAGAATAACAATGCCACTTTCATTATATACCCAAAGGATGCTCATTCTTACCAAAAGAACATGTGCTCAATTATGTTCATAACAGCATAATTTGACATAGCCAGCACCTGGAAACAACCTAAATGCCCATCTTTTACACAGATGATAAATGGGCTGAGAAAGAAATCAGAGAAACATCGCCCTTCACAATCAACACAAATAACATAAAATGTCTTAATGTAATTATAACCAAACAAGTGGAAGCTCTGTATGATAAAAATCTGTGAAGAAAAAAATTGAAAAAGATACCAGAAAATGGAAAAATCTCCCATGCCCTTCGGTGGGTAGAATTAACATAGTAAAAAAGGCAATCTTACCAAAATCAATGTACAGATTCAGTGCAATGCCCAGCAAAATTCTTCACAGACCTCAAAGAGCAACACTCAACTTCATATGAAACAACAACAACAACAAAAACTGAGGATAGCCAAAACAATCCTGTAAAATAAAGGATCTTCTGGAGTTAGCCCAATCCCTAACTTTAAACTCTACTACAGAGCTACAGTACTGAAAACAACATTCTACTGGGATAAAAGCAGGCAGAAGTGATATGTGATTCCCCTCTGTATTCTGTAAATACCATTGGTTAATAAACAATCTGTCTTAGGCCTGGTAGGGCAGAATAGAGCTAGGCTGGAAAGAGTATACTGAATGCTGGGAGAAAGAAGGCAGAGTCTGGGAGAAGCCATGTAGCCATGCTGGAGACAGATGCATGAACTTTACGCAGTAAGCCACATACTCATTGTGATAAACAGATTAATGGTGATGGGTTAATTTAAAATATTAGTTAGCCAGAAATACACTTAAGCCATTGTCCAAAGGCTATTGGCAAATGATATGGTTTCTGTGTGATTATTCCCAGGGCTGAGCAGCCAGGGAAAAAACAAGCAGTTTCCTACAACAAATTGGCACTCCAACGTGTGATAGCTAAATCCACATAAAACTTGAGAGGGCTTAGAAAGGAATGCTAGACACTAAAACACAATTTAGCCTAATGTTTTTTTCTCAGATGGGCTCTGCTTGCTGGTGGCATGCTTTAGCTCCTTAAAAGAGGTCTTCCTAATTCAGCGGTAGCAAAAAAATAGTGAGGTTTCAAAACAGCATTTCCCTGGTTTGCCAGCACAAATGGCTCTGATTTTTTTCTGGAGGTCCAGCTATGGAACATTTAAATGGGGTTTGTTAGCAAAGGGCTACAAATTGCTTAATGGTGACATAGATCTGCCACAACCTTGAATCAGGGGCAGAGAGAATGGCTCTTGGATGCAGTGAACATGCAAATGTTGGATGGGGCAGAGCCAATAGGCAGGACAGTTAGCTATGCCTTTTTAGCAAAAAAAGAAAAAAAGAATAAAGAAAGGAAGAAAGAAAGAAAAGAAAAGAAAATATTAGAAAGAAGAGGCTCTTCTGGTCAGAAAATGACTACAGATACGCAATAAAGACAAATTCAGAAGGAAAAGACCTCTAAATGTTTCACATGTTGGATATATGGATGTAGGATTGGTAGAGAGAAGAAAAGGAGTACAGAGAGATATAAAAAGAAGTAAATCATTTTTAAAAAATAAAACAATGTCTTTAAGAAGAGTGCAGACAGTCATAGATTAGGAGGAATAAAGAAAAATAAGTCAAGATCGCTGGGCAAAATTTGGGAGCATGAGGGTGAGGGTGGGGTGATGGAAAAGGGAGAGGGGGAGAGAGAAGGGAAAAGGGAAGGATTGGGGAGAGCTTGGGGGAAGTGGGAGGGTTGAGATGGAGGAAGAGCGGATATAGGAGCAAGGAAAAAGATATCTTAATTAAGGGAGTCATTTTAGGGTTGGCAAGAGACTTGGCTCTAGAAGGGATCCCAGGTGTCCATCGGGCTGTCCCCTTCTAGGTCATTGGAAAGTAGAGGAGAAGGTGCCTGAACTGGTCTTGTCCCGTAGTCACACTGATGAATATCTCGAAAATCAGCATAGAACCTTCATCCGGCAATAGATGGAAATAGAGAAAAAGACCGACATTGGAGCACTGGACTGAGCTCCCAAGGTCCAGTTGAAGAGCAGAAGGAGGGAGCAGATGAGCAAGGAAATCAGGACTCTGAGGATTTGGTCCATCCACTGAGACAGTGTGCCTGATGTAATGGGAGCTCAACAAATCCAGCTGGACTGGGACTGAGCAAGGATGTGATCAAACCGGACTCTCCGAATGTGGCTGACAACGGGGGGGGGGGCTGACTGAGAAGCCAATGATAATTGCACTGGGACTTGTTTCTACTGCATGTACTGGCTTTTGGGGACACTAGTCTGTTTGAATGCACACCTTCCTAGGCCTGGATGGAGAGGGGAGGGCCTTGGATTTCCCACAGGGCAGGGTACCCTGCCCTCTATTAAGACTGGAGGGGGAGGGAGGAGGGAGAGAGGGAGAATGGGAGGGGAATAGGTGGAGGGGAGGAAGTGGAAATTTTGAAAGGAAAAATAAAATTAAAAAAGAAAAAAAGAAAAAGAAGCCATGTAAAGATGAAAAATATACATAGTATCTGGATTAGATATAATATTGTGTTTTCTTTAAAATTTTTGATTTCAGAGAGACATTTGATTCTGTGGATTACTAAGCTAAACTAACATGTATGCTTTAAAGGATCTTGATTTCAAAATATGGATCTAAGGATATATTGCTTTGGAAAAAGAGGTTTCCACAGAGGATGAGAACCTGTGAAATTCTTCCAGACTAATGTTGTTTGATGCACCAAGATCCACCAAAAAGTTGTCATAAACATACCCCCAACATTACATCACTAACGAAACAGGATGTAGTTTGGAGAGAACTATGCCCATATTCCCAAGGATTGTTTATAAATGGATGTTTTTATTTAAAATGGAATATGCTATAAAGATTTGCATTAGTATGGATCTTGGTGTATTGATAAACAATTAAGGTCAATTTTTTTATATGTATATTTCTGCTCTTGGTTAAGGTATTGTATTGTATAGCTCATTTAAAAAATGTAATGTATATTAAGAAATAAAGGTTAATAGAGAGTAATCTATAATAGTCAAGCTTGTAGTCATGCTAGGTTTTCTAGACGTGCAGAGACATATTTCATGTGGCTAGGAAATTCTTCAAATCTTTCAAAGACCTTCAGAATATGGCATCTAAAATGTTTTAACAACTTAGGACTCTTCATGACAATGAGACATATCTGCTCCTAGTAGCACCAATCTACTTCAAGAGGATCATGGGCATTGAAGAGGATCCTTATGGAATTTGTTAATCATTTGGGCAAGAAACTGCTCTTGCCTGGACTGCTTGATACTGTGCTGTACAAACAGGATATGCAGGACCCACAGAAAAATGACTGCCAAACTTGCCTAAAGGTGAGATCATCTTTCAGGGTTCTTGCTTCATAAAAGAGTCTGCCAGATATTCTGCTGGTCACACAAAAAAAGTTACTCACAAACTGCCAATATAGGTGGAACTGTCTTTGGAATTTCCTGCTTTATTGAAAAGTCTGCAAGACACTGTAGGCCTTTGGGCTGAAGACTGGATGTTCCAACAATACATAATAACTTTGGGTGACTGTCCAGGCAGTGAGATGTCTCTCTCAATTCTAGAGTTTTGGAAGTAGCTTACTTCCTGTTTACTTAGGTAATAGTATATCCTTTTGGAATCTTTGATGCAGTAGAAGAATCGATAGTTATAATTATAGGTTTCCTTAGTTATAAAGAAAGATAAAGTAGATATAAATATTGTGACTGTAATTCTTGCTTGATACCTGTTTTATTATATGTAATTTTACTACATTAAAATTAAAACTTTTTTTATTTTAACAGAAAAGGGGAGGTGATGTGGGATTCCCCTCTGTATGCTGTGAATACCATTGGTTAATAAAGAATCTGTCTTAGGCCTGGCCTGGTAGGGAAAATAGAGTTAGGAGGGGAAAACTATACATAATGCTGGGAGAAAGAAGGCAGAGTCGTGGAGAAACCATGTATGGCTTCTGGGGATAGACATCGGAACATTTACCGGTAAACCACAACCTCGTGGCAATACACAGATTTAATGTACATGGGATAATTTAAGATATGAGTTAGCCAGAATTACACTTAAGCTATTGGCCAAACATTATTGCAAATAATTTGGTTTCTGCATGATTATTTCGGGGCTGAGCAAATGGGAACAAACAAGTAGCATCCTACTATACAGAAGGACCAATGGAACAAAATCAAAGACCTAGATATCAATCCACACACCTATGAACACCAGATTTTTGACAAAGAAGTAAAAATATAAAATGTAAAAAAAGATAAAGCATGTTTAACTTGCTTATTTATATTTTCACAGACACTTGACTGTCCTGAAACTGTAATTCCCTGAGGCTATTTTTATATAGTTTGGCTGTCACGTCAGACTAGGCTGGTCACTGAAGCTGGGCTATGGAGCAGAGCATATGCCATGCTCCCTCCTCCACTGATTGGCCATCCCCCTGGTGACTTGGGACAAGGAAGTGCCTGTCCCTCACTGCCTGTTGTGCCATGAGTTTTTTACATTTAAAAGTCCCATCAGAGGTCAATGATAGAGGTGGCTGATACATTTACAGGCTCTCAGGTATCCATTATAGGAGTTCTGAGACTACAGCATGAGACCACAAGCTTAGGAAAGTATAGTCATGCCAATTTTTACTATCCTTGCTTTTTTATTTTAAAATTTGCATTCATAAAATTAGAAGAATTGCTGAATCCTCTCCTCTGTTAAAAGCTGCTGCGGGAGCTCCTTCCACTCCTTCTGCCAATAGCCTTTAAAATTCCAGGCCACTGGAGTGTGGTCTCTTTCATTTTAAAAAGCGGTGGCAGCCCTCCACTTGCTCTCTTGCTTCTGGCTCCCGTTCAGACTGATAGACTCTCTGTTTCCTGTTTGTGATGAAAGGACTATGGTTTGGGACACTGATCTGTAAGATTTTTCCCCTCCAATAAATAACCCCTTTTAATTATAATTTCCAAACTGGTGTGGGATTGTTTTGCGGCGTTATCTGGCGCCTCAACGTTTGGTTTTAGAACCACCCCATCATTTTATTTTCACAGGATCCCCAGGAAGAACATCATACCCATGATGGCTGGAAGTAATTCTAGAGGATGACATCCCCTCTCCCAATAAAGTTTGTCCTTGGGTTTAGGGACATCATTTAGGGGTTGATTATAATCAATATATGGTTGAGGGTTGGGGGAGGAATTTTATAAGCTCAGGGATCTTTTAGAAAAAAAAGAGGGAAAATTGGATGATGGGATAATAGATTGGTATTTGTGAGTTATTGTTTATAGATAATTACATTGGCATAGATTCTTGTATATAGATACAAAGTTAAATTATCTTGAATATTGTACACATGCATGCTTCTACCTGTTTAAAACATTTTTTATGTATTGATATATATATATATATTTACCAGATTGCAGTGTACATTTCTACCTCTGATTAAGATACTTATATATTGTTTATATATTGATATATATATATATTTACCATATTGCAATGTATACTTGTACATTGTTTACATTTGGAGGTCATTGTCCTCATTTATTGTATGGTTGTTTATTCTCTTAGTCTTTAAGTTAGATAGGTATTAAGAATTGTAGATCAATAGTCATCTATGTTTGTCTTATTTATAGTTAGACTAATCAGGTTCTTTAGATACATAGAGATTATATTCTGTATAAATAATCTTCAACCTCTTCAAAGAGCTGTAGAAAATGGCATTTAATCTAACCTAGAGTTCTGTGGTAGTGAGATACAATCGCTCCTGGCAACACCAATCTATCCCTGAGAGATTGTTGAACACCAAAGACACTCCATTTGATGCTTGTCTTCTTCTTGGCAAAACCAGCCTCTAGGCAAGGAACTGCCCATACCTCAACTACTGACAAAATACATAATATCCGGAAATGGATAAGCAGAACTGTCAAATCTTGCCAAGACAGGGTAAGACGGTTTTGAAAATTTTGATGCCTTTAAAAATAATCTGTCAGTTTTTCTAGGCCTTAGCCAAAGTTGGTTGCTTCAACGCTGCAAACGTGACTTTGGCTGATTGCCCAGGTAGCCAGTTGTCTCTGTGATTTGTTGCATATTTTGGAAGTTGTTTGATTGCACTTCCTAATTACTCAGGTAACATTATTTCCCTTCTCAGATCTTCGATGGGGTTGAAGACTAGATAAATGTAGTTACTTTCCTCTCATGACTTGGCCAAGTTACTTATTATACAAGACTTAAGCTAGTTAAATAGGATATTTGTTTTTATTGTATATAATTTTATAGTAGGTTTAGAGCTCTCTTACTTAAACAAAAGGGAGAGGTGCTGGGAGAGCTCCTTCCACTCCTTCTGCCAATAGCCTTTAAGATTCCAGCCCACTGGGGCATGGTCTCTTTCTGTAGAACATGGCATTTAAATAACTTAGGGTTCTGTTGACATGAGACACAATTGCTCCTGACAGCACCAATCTATTCCTGAGAGAATGTTGAACACTGAAGACATTCCACTTGGAGTTTGTTTTCTTCTTGGCTCCATTGGCCTTTGGGCAAGGAACTGCCCAAACCTCAACTACTGACAAGGTATATGGTGTCCAGAAATGGATAGGCAGGACACAAAGAAAAAGACTGTCAAATCTTGCTGAGACAGGGTAAGACAGTTCTGAAAATTTTCCTGCCTCCTAAATGGTCTGTCAGTTATGCTAGGGCTTAGCCAAAGTTGGTTGCTTCAAAGCTGCAAATGAGACTTTGGTAGTTCAGGTAGCTAATTATCTCCATCATATATTGATCACCTTGGAAGCTGCTTGATTGTACTTCCTGCCTGCTCAAGTAATAATATCTCCTTTCTCAGGCCTACGATGGGGTTGAAGATTAGATAATCATAGTTTCTGTACTATTATGATCTAGCCAGGCCATTTCCTATACAAGACTTAGATTCCTTAGGATAGAATGTTTATTAAAACATTTAACATATATTCCTTGCTTAATATTATTTATGCTAGTTGTAATTTTAATTATACTAGATATCTATTCCTAGTGTATATAGTTTTGTATTGGGTTTGGAACCCTCTTATTTAAACAAAAGTAGGAGGTGCTATCGGAGCACATTCTGCTCCTTCAGCCAATAGCCTTTAAGATACCAGCCCACTTGGGCATGGTCTCTGATACTTTAAAAGCAGTCATAAACCGTGTACCCGCTCTCTGGATTCCAGCTCCCACTTCTAGCTGCTAGACTATGTTCCTGTTTGTGCAGAGAACTGTTATCTAGGACAGTGATCTCTAAGTTTTCCCCTTAAATAAATAACCCTTTCATTATTCATAATTCTGAACCAGTGTAGGATGATTTTGTGACTTACATCATCAGGTCACAAATATACATATTTTAATTTGCAAATCAGAGGGTAATATGTTACATCTGTTTGTCAGATGATATTGGGTCCTAACCCTCTTGGGTTCAGCCCCAGCTCTTGTAAATGTTGGCAAGTCTTACATGTTTGAACAAATCTATTTAATTCTGTTGTGGGGATCTGGGGGTATAGGTATTTGAGTCCTCTCTAGTTGACATGAATTAAGTCATCTATTTGGGTAGCATTTTGTATGTACAGAGTTGAGACCACTATGAGACAGGCCCCTGAAGCTGCACCATCTGCAGTAAGATTTCCTTGGGAAATGAAGCCAGGGAGGTTTTGCTGTCCTCTGAGATGTTGAATATATATGTTTTTTCTACTTTCTAAGAGCAGTCTGAGTTGTATCATTAAGGCATAGGATAAGTGTGGCAGTAGGTTCGCCACATAGAGCTGTCTGAATAGAGGTTGCAGGGTTCTGGGACCTTTGTAGGGCAATATATAAGACCATCATTTCATTATATTGATTGTATCCCCCACAAGGGAGCATTTTGGTAATTTTTGTCTTGGTCCCCCCACAGGGATAACTATAAAGGTGGCCCCATTCTTCCCAAGATCTGTGCAAACAGTGAATGCTTGGGGCAGGGACCTAGAAGAAAAGACTAAGGGGACTCTCTAGTGTAGTTCTTGATATAGTTTCACTAACCAGGACTCCCCTAAGTGTGGATCCAGGGTCCCCAGAAATCTCTCCAGGGCGAGGCTCAATCAAGAACAATGTCTGGCCACCCATGCTAAATCCTTAATTTTGAATGTAATTATTAATTTAGAGGGATCTTTTCCATAATGTTGGATGGACATGTCCCTGAAATTTATGATCATATCAGCTATTTGATTGACTAGAGAGTACACTCTGGGAGTGTCACTCAAGGTGGTGTGTACCCATTCTAGTGGTTGTGACTGATGAACAATGGCAGCCAGCATGGTCCTTTTTTTTTCTAATAATATTCAGCCTTGAATTGGAATGTTAGGATTATATCTTGCCAAAGAAGCCTGATGGAGCTTGTTGATGAATTCAGTGAGTGAGTGCCTGATGGCCCTCAGGTGGCAAGTAAGTGATCTCATAAGGTTGCCTCTCTTTTAGGAGATCATATAACACATCTCATCTCACAGTCTCTACAGGCAACCAGGGCCTTACCCAGTTCATTTCTCCCAGTATTTTTTGTAACCCTGATAAAGTGAGGGGTTCAGGCAGGGTTAATTGGGGTCCATTCACTTTGGCTTGAGTTATTGTTAATTGGGATCCCAATAAGTGAAATGGGGTACCTTTTGTATTTTGGGGGAGCTATCTTAAAGTCATGTTGTTGGAGGGTATCAACAATAGCGGTTACACAGGGAGCTAGCCCTGATTTCTCCAAATGCCAATGATTAGATCATCCATATAAACATATAGGAAGATATTATCTTTGTCAAAATAAGGAGAGAGAATACTATACAACTATATATTGTTGGCAAAAAGCAAGACTGTTGGCCATCCCCTGTGGAAGAAGAGCCATTCATATCTCTGGTCATGTTGAGAGGAGTTAACTGTAGGAAAGGAAAAGGCAAATTTATCGCAATTCTCCTCATGAAGAGAAACTGAGAAGAACCAGTACTTTAGATCAATTACTGTTGCACGAGGAGGAGCAGGCTGTGTCCCGCTGCCCAGATCCCAGCCGCTGGCCTGCTTTTGGTCCTGGCTAGCTTATACCCAAAATAATTACACAGAAACTGTATTCATTTAAACTCTACCTGGCCAATTAGTTCTAGCCTCTTCTTGGCCAACTCTTACATCTTGATTCAGCCCATTTCTAATAATCTGTATTCACCATGAGGATGTGGCTTATCGGCACGAGTCTAACCAGCATCCATCTTGGGCAGGAGCAGCATGGTGTCTGTCACACTTCCCTTCCTCCCAGCATTCCATCCTGTCTACTCTGCCTACCTGATTTCTGCCCTATCAAAAGGCCAAGGCAGTTTTCTTTATTCAACCAATAAAAGCAATACAAAGAAGCACCTCCTACACCAAATTACAGTGAGGTGAAAGTGGGAGGGGATTGCTGGGACCCAAGGTAAGCCCCTTGAAGGGGCCCCTATTAGCTCCATCAGGGCATTGATTGCTCGAAGGTCCTGTAACATTCCCCAGGTCCCATTATGCTAATGTATCACAAACACAGGGCTGTTCTGGAGGCTCATAAGGGCTTTATCCATCCTTCTTTAAGCAAATTTCTGATGATCTCTTTAAGAATCTTAAGTTTAAGTTCAGGTAATAGCCCCTCTCCACCCACATCTTCTTACCAGGTGCCCACCTAATGGGGGGACTTTGGGGGCAGTGCTCTCTATTTTGGGGGGTGAATCCAGGTGTCAGAGGTCTGCCTGATGACACCTTGCTCGGTTTTATCATCATAAAAGACTAGGTGGTCAGTGGTAATAACAGCATCCATTTGTCCTAACAACTCTTGTCCTGGGAGATTTGCAGACAATCCCAGGAGGATCAGAGGCCTGAACTTTCCTTTATCTCCATCCAGTCCCACCCAGTATATATTCATTTTCTCCTGGCAATGATGGAGCCCCCTTATTTCTCTCATTCCCCTCTCCCATTTTATCTTTTCTAGGGCAGCTGGGAGCATAAGGAGGCAGCCACTTGTGGTCACAGACAATGTCTACTTTCCTTTTTGTCTTTGCCTGTGCCTGCCTTATTCCTTCTCCCTGGGATCTCTCTTCAGTAAATTGTACCCATTGTAATTGTACCCCTCTTGTGTCTCCTTTTCTCCCATTCTTTTGGATAATTGGTTACGTTTGGAATCGTCAGACCTCTCCCAATCCTTGACCATTTTCTGCTCCTCATCTACCTCCTTTCCCCCAGCCCTCCTAGCTACTTGGTTATTTTCAGATTTTTTAGACCTTGCCTGGTCTCTGATCTTTTCCTTACCCACCACTGGGGGAGGCAGAGCAGCAGGGTGAAGACATGCCTTAAGGGCTCTAATAGTTGGATATCTCAGCACCATAAGTGGGGCAGGAGAATTGAATTATGTTTTAAATAATGCTGATTGGCCAAGCGGGATGCATAGGCAGGAAAACCAGACAGGAAGTAGAGGTGGGGCAATGAGAACAGGAGTATTCTGGGAAGAAGGAAGCTCTTTCCGCAGTCTTGCCCAGACCACAGAAGAAGCAGGATGTGACCTGCCCCACTGAAAAAGGTACTGAGCCATGTGGCTAACATAGATAAGAATAATGGGTTAATATAAGCTACAAGAGCTAATAAGAAGCCTGAGCTAAAGGGCCATTCATTTTATAACCTAATGTAGACTCTCTGTGTGATTTTTCTCTGGGACTAAATGGCTAGGGGTTCCGGGAAGGACATAAACCCCAACTGTCAGCCCCTCCATGTTGCACTTAAGCACTGGGTCATTTGTGTGAAGTCACATTACCCATCATGGGGTCCCACTCACCTTGATGACTGCTTTGCCCAGGGACCAGTCGGCCCATGTTCTGGCACCAATTGCTAGGGTTTCTTAGCCTCCTTATTCCCCAGGGAAAGGTGAGTGTGCTATCAAAGCAGGAACTCAGCTTATTACTGTGAGGGTTTACATCAGTTTATAAACATTAAGTGACATGGTGTAATGTGGGGTACCTCTAGCCAATGAGAGACAGCCAAGCCCTCCCTCTGGCTGGAAGGGTATCCACCTAGAATTTGCTGTCTCATCCTCAGATTTTCCCCTCAAACTTGAGCCAGGCTTTTCTTTGTTCTACAGGCATCAAGGTACAGACCCTGAGAAAATTTTGGTCCAACAGAAATGGGTCCATATTTCTCAGCCTCCACATTCAACAATCCATCCTTTTATATGATAATTTCTATACTATATCTCCCTTTTTTCCCCTCAGAAAGATATCATTGAGTCTAATGCCTTTAGATTTTTCTTTGAATATGAGCAATAACAACATGTATTCAAACCCCTAAATGATGACAAACATCTATTACCAATTGTTATTAAAAGTCATCCATCTTACCTCATGAGAAGGGGTGTTTCATGTTCTCTAGACTGCTTCATGTTGTCTCGGTGTATTGACATTTTTAGGAGACCTGGGAAAAACTGGAATAATGGTCACATCCTGAGAGATTTAGTTGTATTATTTGTTGTCCAGTCTCTGAGAAATGGGAAAGTATAAGGCTTTTCTGAAATACTGGAGTAATCTGTGAGGCTGGACTTTCTCAGCCTGCAGCCTTGAAGCTCTTCTGAAATCAGAACTCAGAAGAAACTGCAGCCAATGCACTTTGAAAGGTGAGATCACCTGGGCCACTTACTTTTCCTGATATTTGGTCCCCTTCTCTGCAAACACATAAACTTTCAAAGATAATATTCATATCTATGTTAACACAAATATGAAATGTACAGTATGTGCAATTCAGTTAAAGATGATATTTTGTTTTATGTTTGAGCAGGTCAAATGCATGTGTTAAATTTATACATTTGCTTGACCTATCTAATTAAACTATAATATAAATCTCTGTGCCATATGAAAGAATAGCATGTAGTAATAAGTCATGAGTACTCTGTAGCCAACAAGATTTATCATGTCTCATCTTATCACACAACTGTTCCCATATCAAGAGATCGCTTACACATCACCTGTACTGTAGTCTCTTTTGGCTTCCTCTCCCTTTTCTGCAGTCAAGATATTTAGGAGGTCTCCACAGGTCAAATCTGATCTCTATTAATCTTGCAGGAATGTACAGACATTCATTTCCTGTGGAAACAAAAACATAATCTCTCACCCAATACAGCACATTCTCTAACTTCCATTTTAAAGTTAAGAGATTTTAAAAATATGTAGGTTGTTTTAATTTAGAAACTTTCAGAGTCCATAGTCTCTTATCAACTATTATTTTTGTACATTAGAATTAAAAATATATAGCTGAGAAGACATCATATAGGATCCAGACTTCCTGTATATTTTTCATACATATTTGGCTTTTTTATATTTTTTTGCTCTCTCTTTAAGGACTTTTAAATTATTTTTTCTATGGCTGCCCATACCCATTTTTTTTCAGTTAAGTATACACACATTGTTAAACACACTGTAACCTGTTTAGAAGGTTTTTTTTTCTTTCCAGCTTGAAACTGCTTTTCTGTGAATCTGTATCATTTTCTGTCTACATGAGCAAAGTCTTAAACCTACCACACAGCTTAGCTCATGTTGTATTGGTGACTCAAGCATGCAGGCAGCTACTGGGTGATGTGTGTGTACTGTGATGGGCATGAGACGTAGGAGACTAGGAAACCTCATTTGACTCTGTTTTTGTGTGTTTATAACCTTTTTTAAAAACTTTCTTAGGTCTTATGTTGATTTATATGGCTAGACAATAAGCACTGTTTTTAGACAGTTTTTCTTCTCTGTTCAGTCCATTGATTCCATAAGAGCCACATGGAGACTTGCTATTTATTATGAAGCTTAGCAGATAGCTTAGACTTGTTTATAACTAGTTTTTATATCCTAAGTAATATTTTTTAATCTATGATCTTTTACGTGACTTGATTACCTTTACTTTGAAAAGGCCGTGCTGCTTGTTTAGAGTCCCTGGTATCTCCTCACAACTCCACCCTTTTCCTTTCCAAATCCTCTGTGTCTAGAAATCCAGCCTAGCTATTGGCTGTTTAGTTCTTTATTAAACCAATATGAGTAGCATGGTTTCATAGTACACAAAAACATTAGTCCACAACACAGGTCAAGAGTGGGAATAATCAGAATACATCTTATATATTTATATAGACATATATCTGTATATATATAGTTGCCAAATAATATATTTTAATGATAGATAAAATTAAAGGTTTCACATCACTTACAGAAAGATAGCAACTAAACAACTTAAAAATCAAAGATGCCACCTAAAGTAATTCAAAGCTAGAGTGAAGCAAATATAATGATACCCCTTAAATAGGGTACTGCAAGGATTACTTAGACTGTAACATTACAGTAGCGTATTATTCAGAAATGGTATCAGTTGGCCTATAAAGGTTCTGAAGAATGAGAATGATAATATTTATTTCTAGCAGTGATTTAAAATATGTTGGGCCAACAACAACTTGAGAGTCTTTTGATGTAATACATGGGTAAAAGAACCTACTAATTGAGACACCAAAATATTAACCACACAGCTAATTGTTATAAAATGTGGTATTCATTTACTTATTCTTAGTTTTTTTTTTTTTTTTTTTTT
>PVIU01011118.1:0-66386 GCA_004026605.1 Ondatra zibethicus
AAAAAAAACAAATAAAAAAAAATTAAAATGGTTTAGAATCAAAGTCACTGAAACTAGAGGTCTTTTCCGGTGTTCCTGTACTGGAAAAGTACATAGTGATGAGCACAGTGTGTAAGGACTTGCAGACCCTACCCCTGCATTGTCTCGTTGCCATGAAGAATTCTATCCGTGTTCTTCATAGTTCCTTTATTTGACTTGAACATCTTCTATAATACTCTGAGAAGTTCTCTTCTGTTTTCCCCAGTCATATGCTGTTTTTAGAGCTGTGAGAGAATTCATTGATCATTGAAGCTAAGCACAAATAGGAAAAGTAGGGAAAATGTTATTATGCAACCTACTCTAAATACTACAAAGCAACACAATAGGAAAGGCTACTTGAGAATATGAAATATCATATACTCCACCAGTTGGCATGATACTTAGTTAACATGAATATTCACGTGTCTCTCTGTCATTTTTATGGATTCTAGATGATAAGAGCCATATGAAAATAGTCGAACTTTATCTTCAACACTAGGGACTGAAGCCAGGGCTCCTCACATGCTGCATTCTGTATTGTATCCCTGAGCTGCACCACCAGTCCTTTATCTTCTCCTCCTCCTCTGCCACTGCTGC
This sequence comes from Ondatra zibethicus, assembly GCA_004026605.1. Classification (NCBI taxonomy): domain Eukaryota; kingdom Metazoa; phylum Chordata; class Mammalia; order Rodentia; family Cricetidae; genus Ondatra; species Ondatra zibethicus. The sequence goes on from PVIU01011118.1 coordinate 616, forward strand.
TGCTTCTGCTTCCTCCTCCTCCTCCTTCTCCTCCTCCTATTCCTCTATCTGTCTCTGTCTCTTTCTCTCTCTCTCTCTCTCTCCCTCCCCGGACAGGATCTCACTAAGTCACTAAGCTGACTAGATTGGTTTTATGCTTGCCCTCTCCATCCTAGATGGACACTGAACTTAAGAGCCTCCACTCTCAGCCTCCCAAGTAACTAGGATGAGAAGGCTGTGGCTCAGGGTTCAATTTAGTCTGATGGCTTGACTCCCTCGTTAGACCATCTGGTTAGTAAAACTTCATGTCTCATCCTGGCTTCTAAGTGTTTCCCATTCTGAGTGGGAAAAAAAGTGAAGATCAACAAGTTAAGCAAATGATGTTTTATATTATACCATACTAACCAACTTCCACTTTCCTCTTATTTTTAGTAACACAGTCTTTTCCATATTAATTGGATGCTTCTCCATTACCAAATATTTTGAATGAAAAAAGGGCTTTTAGGAAAGTTGATGAGGATTAACTTGGAACAAACTGAGATAAAGAGTTGGGACTGGGGCCCGATGAAATTTAGGCATTATAAAAGCTGATCTCTGTTATTGATTGGTCCAAAGGACTACACTTACATGACTTAAATATTCTCATTTGTGACAACTATGGCCTTCATTTAATTCTAAAACTATATTAGATTTGACTTCAATAAAACGTAAAAGCTACCTTTACCATTGTAAAGGTGCGGAAACACGAAGGAGCACCGGCCATCTTAGCATGCTGATCGTTCTGAAATAATTGACGTATGAAGCCTATACCGCATATCTAAATTGTTCCTCAGGCTGACATTTGATCAGAACAAGCCAAAATTTGAAGCAACTTTGAGGAAAATTTGCTGATTGTGTCAGGCTAGGGAAATCTATTGCAATTACAATTTATTTTGCTAATTCCCAAGGGCTCCTAATAGAAAACTCCTTGCTGTTACAGTGTGTGAGCCAGGCTTATTCAATTGCTAAAGAGTGCATTAAAACGAAGTTGACAGGAGTTTCCAGTGGCCCTTCCAGCTAAATTAAAATATGGAAAAGGAAATAAAGAAAGCTAATTTAGGTAATAGATCAAGTTTATCCAAACTCACAAGCTGTGTGCTTGTGTTCCTATTCCATTTCCCTGGTAATGGAAAAAAAGGCTTGGAGCAAGAACACAAGACAATGTATATGCTTCATTCTTATCGTCCAAAGCTGTGCTCATTTAACCCCTCTATCCAAACTAAGTTTAACTGAAACTTTAAAAATCAATTATTCTCCTTTCAGGACTAAATCACCATTACCTATTATTCTCAATCTTTAGATCGCATTAAAACCCCAAGTAGAAAACCATCAAAGCTCAATCCCAAAAATCTCCATCTGAAACTGTTTCTAAAATAGTGAGACTATACTCCTTAAGTATAAACAGAGAGTCGGTTCTGAGAAATCCCCTTTGCAATTTTCTGAGATGGTCTTCACAGCTGCTGTGCCCTGTGTGTCCCCAGTGAAGGGAATAAAGAAAGAAGGAAAGAAAAAAAAGCAATAATAGAGATATGGGTAAACAGAAATCTTCCTCATTTGTATCTTTTTCATGTATATGTTTAGCAATCTTGAGAGAGAGAAAAAAACCTTTTGTGTCATTCACTACCGACCCATGAAATGAAAAGCTGTTATTAGTGACAGATTAAAACTGCAAATAACCTGTAATTAGTATAGCAGCATGGTGATAAGGACTCCCTATGTCTATCCACTAGCAATTTTAACACAACAAAAGCTACTATTTTAAGCAAGTCATTCACCTTTTCTTATGCTAGGAGGGAAAAGAAATCGTCTAGATTCCTAATTATTTTGAAAATGTTGATTTCACTGAGGTCGTTAGGATACTAGGTTGAGAAATGGCTTCCAGTTCACCTTTTATGAGATTCCCAAGTGTGCAAACTAGTGGATCTTAAATTCTTGTGCCTTCTATTGGGCTCTTTTTCTTCAGTTAGATTGTCTTGTCCAAATTCTATGTGATAATTTATTTATTTATTTTATTTTGTTGTATTTTTAAAAATTAATGAATGCGTGCGTGAATGAATCACTGGTCACCAGGATAAAGATTAACAACAGAACTGCCATTTATACCTGCTGGGAGAAGGAAGATCAGTTTCTCCCAGAGCATGACATGATGTAACTCAAGGGCAGGCCTAATGCTCAGGAGTAGTTTGCCGACATACAGTAGATTCCACAGTTTTTGTTTGTCTGTTTGTTTTGTTTGGTTATGTTTTGTATGTGTGTGCTATTATTTGGTCTCAGATTGTTAAATTAATGGTTTTTAGTTTTTGGTTTTTTTTTTACTGTTTGGGTGTTGTTTTATTTTGTTTTCTTGGTTTTGGGGGTTAGTTGTTTGGGATTTCAGGATTTTTTTTTTTAATACTTTAAGTTGGTTGGGTAGGGATGTGGGGAGGATCTGGAAGGACTTGTGTAAGTGGAACAATATGGTCAAATACATTAAACATAAATTTTCTTAATAATAAAAATACAATGAAAAAAGGCTTGATTGAAATCCATTTACTTCAACTTCAAGGTTCAGATATATAATGAAGAAAAACTTTCTCAAAAATTCATATTAAAAATATCTAGAGGCAAGAGAAATCAACCTACTTTGGCTCAAATATATAAAAGGGTAAAAAGTCATCTCACATATTCCTAAGTGAACTATTCCTGCAGAGAGAACCTTACTCCTTAAGAGAGAATTCCTTAGTTCTTTGACACTAATGTGTTTACTGAGATACAGTACAATGTTCTCACAAATTTTTCTGCATTTGGTGTTCTGTTGGGATTAAAGATTATATTTCATGACCATGCAAATTACTTTTGGTTTGTTGTTGTTGTTGTTGTACCACAGTCTATTTTTATTTACATCAACAAGTAGCTACTTATTGTATGTTTCTGTATTTCAGACAGTTATAAATATAATCATAATTATTCATCAAAAAAGGGATTAATTTTAATCACATCTTACCAAAACCCTTTCACCGCAGCTTTTCTTATGTTTAATAATAGGAATATTTTCCACATTAAAATATGATATTATGCTATTTTTTACTAGATGATAAGTAGAGAATACCTTGGAATATTCCTTAGATTGAGAAGGTTTCTTCTAAATATGGTATATAGACACTGTCAGTATTTAATTGATTTTAGAATGTTTTCTTTTGCATAGTATGCCTACTTTAGAGTTACATGTATTCTTTGCTCACTGTCTGACTGCAGTAATGTCTTCTTACCGGTCCCTCTCAGTACTCTCCACTCTATGGTAGTATGCGTCTACTATTACTTTATGTTTCTGAAATAGAATTCTGGTTATTGTTGCCTATTCACTGATATAAATATCCTAAACGTTTCATTGAGACATCCTAAAATTTTATTCATTGCCCTAAATCAATATAATTTTATTTGGATGTTATTTCCATGTTCATTTGAGATCAATGGAAAGTTTCAACAATATTTATCACTCACATCCAGAGTAATGTTTTGTTTCTATAAAAAATAAAACTTGTTTAAATAAAAATTTAAATAAAAAAATTAAATAAAATGAGTTAAAATAAAACAACAACAAAATCTCCCCAAGATGTAAGTGCTGCTAATATTTTCAACCAATTTGCTGCATCATCTATTTATTCCTCCCTTTTGCCAAATTATTTGAGTTTTATGCACACCTGGTTCTTTCTCCTTGATTATTTTTGTATTTCCTAACAACTGTGGTATTCTCTTGAATATCCACAGTGACAGAATCTATATTTGATGGTTATAGTCCTTTGTACTTAGCTGATTTTAACTTGGTCTAATGTCTGTGATAATATTGTGGCACTGTGGAGAATATCTAATTAGGAACAATAATTGCATTTGGTTGTCGTGTCTCCTTAATTTGCTTTGACTTACCTATTATATCACTGTTCTTGAATACTAAATTTCTTTATAAACAAGAAATTCCATTTTCAGTTTGGTTGATGGTGGTTTTTAGTAGTATAAATAAGTGGAAACCATTCTTGGTTAAACCATTCTTGGTTAAATTATCAAATGCATGATCTTGCGCCCATTTTCTCCCTATGTCTCTTACTGAAGATGCTAATTTTATTTTTTAGTAAATGTATTAGAGGTTCTCCCTCCTATTTAATTAATATTTGACCTATCTTTAAGCCACCTACTAGGGGAGGAAGGAAGATAATTTAAGACAAACACAAATATTCTTCTCATTAAAATCTCTCCCTCCATATATCCACTGATGAATCTAGTCTTGCTTAATCATTACTTTTAGGGTCTAAGGATGGGAAAAACTTTCTAATACAGAAGAATAACCCAAAAAGCAGTTGAAGAGAGTAGAACTATTTGATATTTGACACTATTATTGATGTTATATTACTATAAATCTTTGCAATTGTAAAATTTCAGGCAATGGTATATCAAAAAGTCAGTTTTACCACATGAAAAAATAAAGATTTTTTTAATAATGGGAAGAATCTTTTAATGACTGGCTACAGATCGTTTCATTTCTTTTCTTTTTTTTTTAATTCTCATGAATAATGGTAGAATGGGCTAGGATTTCAGCGTACTGAGACGAGGAAAATCTAGCCATGATCACATGGGTATGCATCAGTTACCCTTCCATTATAGAAAGTGGGTTCCATTTCTTGTTAGGTAAATCCAGGGTAGATTGCTTCCCAATACCTTTCAGCTGTTGAGTAGGTGGAGAAAACACAAACAACACTCTACCTAGGAACTTCCTGAATCATAGGAGACAGGCTCAGAATTAATTGAAGACTCGACTTCATATAACTTCTTATGTTAATGGGCATTTGCTGTACTGGATTCAACCAAATTCATTGCCAGTTGACAGTACCCAATTAGCAGAAGGTATCTCAAGCAGCTCATGCAATCCTGTTGTGATGAAAAAATTATTATCTTCAGTTGTAAAGAAATATATTTTGATTTATAATATGAAGTTATTTTTTATTTTGTGGTTACAAGATAATATTATGGTCTGGGTAGTTTATATGAAACAGAAGCTGATTGCTCCAAGTTCTTTAAATTGGCAGTCTGATGTCAAGAGGTCAACATGGTCAAGTTCTAATGGCAATCCCTTCCTTTTGAAGATTACTAAATTATCATTGTAGCTTGATAAACCAGAGGGCACCGTGTTGTCATGATTTATTTTATTTTAGTTTAGTTTAGTTTTGTGCCAGCATCTTACTACATAGCCCTGGCTGGCTTTGACTTTGTGATTTTTCTGCTTTAACTTTTCAGTTAAGGCACGTGGCACCATGCCTAACTTTATTGTGATGTATAAATGTAGCATGAATTCTAATTGATCTCAATAATGAAAACCTGGAGTCAGAAATTAGGGGTGAAAGTTGAAATATCAGAGAAGCAGTGCAGCCAGGCACTTGTTCATTCCTCTTCAATATCCTCAGAACAAATGGGGTATCCTGTCTCTACAAGCCCTCAGATTGAATGGTGTCTCTATGAAACCTCAGACTGAATCCTGAGCTCCTGTCTCCTCCTACCTTATATTTCTCTCTCTGCCCGGTCATATCACTTCCGGTCTCCACCCTGCTAATGCTGTGATTAAAGGTATGTGCCACCACTGCCTGGCTTCTATTGTTAACTAGTGTGGCTATCTCTACACTCTGATCTTCAAGCAAGCTTTATTTGCTAAAGAACACCATATATATATAAAACATTTGCTAAAGTATTACCACATATATTTGTCAACTAGCTGTATTCAATATGAGACCATCCTTATAATGTCTGTCGTCTATGCCTAATAACCTTTTAAAGCCTCCATTTTTCAAAGCTCCAAGAGCTCTCTAATTTGACTTAAGGATCACTGAACAATTGAGAAACCTTATCTGGTTCTGAAAACAAGCCACATAACCAGGGATAGAGAAGTCTTGATCTTCTCTATCAAGAAGAGAACCTACAACCACTAGAAAACTGTGATTCCTAACTACATTCTAAATATTTATCTTTATATCCATAGACAAATGTAGTTCCCATCCCTCTTCAAAGAAACTTCTCTTTAAACAGATAGAGATCACTACAGAAAGGCGCAGCTAATCAAAATACGGAGAACAAGAGATCCTGAAGTTTGAGACTCATTGCAGAAGAACTTGCAGAAAGATTATAAAATCCGGAAGAACAGAAAATTTGCTGTGAGCTTGTATTTGCTAGAAATGTCAAAGAAACTACACCCTTGAAGTATCATCAATATGGCTGCATAAAAATGACCAGAACAATGGTGAAAATAATTGAGGGCACAAGTGGATATGTTATCAGAGAAGGGGGGAAAAGCTCACAGGGCCTAAGCCCTAGACAAAGTATAGGCAGCAGCTAAATGCTGAGAATGGGGAAATTGTCTTCCCCAGGGAAAAACACCTCAGTTGGATATCCAGTACCAACTGGTCAACCCTGAGACTAGCCAGACCCTCCTGAAAAGGCCTGCTGGAATTTCATTGCTGTTTTCATTTTGAAATGGTGATGGTAAAGATACCTTAGTAAATTTGTATATACTTTTGAAAAGTGACCCAGTTTCAAGCTGAATGCAAGAAAAATTTCAAAGATTTAAGAAAAATACTCATATTTGAAACATCTTTTTCTTTTCCTTGGAAGCAAAATAAAAGTAAGTAGTGATATCTTTATACTCTTCAGTCTTCATTAGGGTGGTTATTGAGTTTCTCTGCAAATTCTTAAAGTTTTAAATTATAAAGTTTAAGTATGTGTTTTTGCTTCCTTTTGTGACAGTTGCTCTCACTGCCGCTCAGCCAGTCCTAGCCTTTCTAACAAGGCTATCCTTGAACCCATGGCAATCCTGCTTCAACTGGTAAGGTGCTGGGATTATAGGCCTAAGTGGCCACACCCAGATTAAATACATGTGTTCTATTGGAAGTCAGTTATGCTGTTTGTAAGACATTTTAAGCAGATACACAGGTCTGTTGCATGTCCATAAATTGTCCCGAAGTCTTCTCCTTTGCAAAATCCTTTGGGATCCTTAAAACTAAGGCGACAATCTTACCAGCCACAGATGTGTAAGGGGTCCCAAATATCTTTCACTCAGTGGCATTCTCTCTAAAGTAATTTACAAATTTAAGAGCATTCTAATAAACTTATACTTACTGAAATAACTGATAACTGCCCAAACATATTATGTACTCACTCATAAGTAGATATTAGTTGTAAAATAAAGGAAAATTATGCTACAATCCACAGACCCAGAAAGACTAGGTAACAATGAGGGTTCATGGGGGGACACCCAGATCTCCCAGGGAAGGAAAGATAAAAGAGATTTTGTGAATGGACCGAGGGTGGGTGGGGATGGGAACGTGGAAGGGAAGAGTACTGGGGGGCATTTTGGAGTCTGGTGGAAGTCTGGTGCAGGGGAATGTTCCAGGAATTTATCGGGAGGACACTAGCTCAGATGCCTAGCAATAGCAGGTAAGTAGCCTGAACTGGCTGTTTCAGATTGGTGACTGACTCAGTTGTCATCAGATAGATGCCATCTAGCAACAGATGGAGGCAGATGCAGAGACCCACAGCCAAACATTAGGGAGAGATTGGGAATCCTGCAGAGGAAGATAAAGGAGTCTAGGAGCCAGAGGAGTCAAATATACCATGGGAAGGCTCACACAATCAACAAACTTGGGCTCAAAGTGGTCCACAGAGAGTGAGCCAACAACCAGGGAGCCTGCATGGGACTGACCTAGGCACTCTGCATACATGCTACTGTATATCTTGGACCTATTGTGGGACTCCTAACAGCAGGAACAGGGGCCATCTCTAACTCATTTACTGGTTTTTGAGATCCTACTTTTCATATTGGGTCAGCTTTCCCAGCCTTATTAAATGTGAAGGTGCTTCATCTTATTGCAATTTGATATGCTATATTTTATTGATACTCATGGGAGAACTGTCCTTTCCTAGACAGAAGAGGAGGGGAGGGGGATGGGGAGGAACTTAGAGGGGAGGATGGGGCAGATAGCTGTGGCCAGGATATAAAATAGATAAATAATAAAAATGTCTCTGAAATTTCATAAATAGAGGTGTAGGTAAATAAAAGAGAATTTCTAATACATTTGAAATTTCCTTGAATAGTGTTCTGTCTACTAAAATACCAACTTGCTGAGTGCTCAAATAAATTTTTCATGTTAAGAAAAATGAGAGTTCCTTTAATCTGTTGAAATTGAAATATGGCCCACATGAAGGTGTGTTTTTAATTTATAAGGCTTTCAATGAAAAATGAAATCAATTAAAACAACTTGGAGGTCAGTTCCTGTTTTTGTAGGTTAAGAATAATATGTATCAATAAATTTTCCTTCAAAAATATTCTATTAATGTAATAATCTTCTACTTTGATATTAAGTATCATAAAGAAAGGAAATACAACTACATACCTAGCCCGTTTCTTTGGGATCTAATCAAACAAGAATGTGAGCTATAAAGAACAAAACTGCCATTAAGAACTATAGAAAAAATATATTCATTAAAAGATACCCATTGTACATAACATTGCAAAATTATTCAAGAATGCTAAGATATTGGTAGAGTAACAAAAAACAGTTTAACTTAATAAAAACATACAATTGGCTTAGCAGTACAGGCTTGCCAATTATAGCAACTCTACACTGTAGTATACACTAAAGAGAAGTTACTAAATGAATAAATAAATAGATAGAGCCATGTTGCATACATAGCACAAGAAAATAACATTCACTTCAAAGAAATGATTTGTGTACAATAGTTTTTTTAAACTGTAATGTTATCTTCCATATGTTACATTGTTACATTTATATACATTATACATATATATAATCACATACACATATATGTCACCCAACAAATGGAATATGATATGTGTGTGTGCGCATGTATTTAACTTTTATGATAAGGAAAACTTTATTAAAAGGATGATAAAAAGAATTACAATTTCTTAGAATTTTGCAAATTGTATAATTCTTGATGACTATACATAAATACCAAAGCAGGTAAAGAAAATACAGAGGACAGCGATATCATATTTCAACTACTTTATGTTATTTTAAGACAATAACCTTTAGACATAACTTCTTTCTTGCTCACACACTTTTTCTCTTGCACATGTTGTTTCCCTTTTCTCACTCCCCCTTCTTTTCCTGTTTGATCTTGTCCTCTCGCACTTATTTTCAGTTTTATACTCAATGAGTTCTGGTCATGGTAGTAATTACAAAAAGCTCTGACAAGAGTTTCACCTCCAATTTTTCTCTTCTCTGGCCCTCTTCTTATCCTTGGCTGCATTGCATTTTTAGGCAATTTTCTTGGAGGTTACTGTCATTTAGTATCCAGTGCCACAAGGGGCGTGGATCTCAATTGATTCAAAATTGTTGTTGAAGGCAGTTACTCACTCAAGGTTCCTGACTCCTCTGTAGCTGCACCATGAAAGCTCCTTGCTGAAAGTTTTCATCTCTGAGGAGAGTTTGCTAAATGTATATTTTCAGACCTATTTTCTAAGCATTTTCTGGTCTTTGTAGGCGAAGAATCCTTGTATCTCCTCGAAAATTGATACTTATATTTTTGAGTGCTATACATATTTAAAAAACTATAGCTTTCAAATGAAGCATATTGTCAATAAACATGAATTTTACAGGGGATTACATAGTTCAATAATTTTATAATTAATTTATCTCTTTCTCTGTTTTTGGTGATTAGCATTTTAAAAGATGTAACAAGTGAAGCTACTCTTAGCTAAAAGTTAGTTTTATAAACTGCTTTTTTTCCTGAATTTTGGAATTTTCTACCATAAATTTATAAGAATATCATTTCAAAGTGTTTTTTTGGAAAATGCCTAAGACTACATTTAAAATATTTATTAGAAATTAGGTAAATTATTTCATACAATATAGTAACTAGAAATCCATCTTCACAAACATGAAGCTATTTATTTTTCTCTTTATAAATTATTTTTTATGTTCTTATATTGAGCACTTAACAGGTGAAAAATTATCATTAAATCATTTGCAACACAGAGTGTATCATGTACCACTTTCGAGATCATAAGACACATCAGCAACATATATAGTATTTAATCCATATCCAAACTCTATACAATGTAATGAAGTTACATCTGGATACAACTAATATTTAAAATGGAAACTGTGAAGTTTCACATTCAATTTTACACTTTTTTTTAAAAAAAAATATCTATTTCTTATGCCTCCTCTTGGGCTCTTTCCCTTCTGTTTATTTTGTCCTGTTCCAATGTATTAGTTTTGGCTTTATTGTGTTTTATATTATTATTGTCATTTAGAAGCCTGTTTGTTTTCTAATGAGAGACAGAAAGGGTGGGGGTCTGGATTGGATTGGAGGTGGGGTGGAAATGGGAGGAGTAGAGGAAGGGAAATCCACAATCAGGACATAATATGTGACATAAAAATCTAATTTCAATAAAAGGAGAAAGCAAATAAGCAAACATAATTCTAAAAACTTTGTCTTCCCAAGGAGATCACTTCATTCCTACTTGTTTCAGTTTATCATGGTATAAAATGAAACTAGGAATAACACCTCATAATATAATTACTGCCTATATGCATGCTGGGTAAGTTATTATCCACAGGACCTGGTTGTGTTTAGGATTCAATATAGGGAATTCATGGAAGTCATGACTTTTCGTTGATTAGCTTTGTGGATAAAGTATAGGCTATGTAAATTTAGACTTCATAGAAATGGTTAGCTCAAATACAAAATCTCACATGAGTATCAACAATGTAGTCTAAAAATCATAAACAAATCTTATTCTAAAGATTATAAAGAGTTTATAGAACAAGTCAACAGGTTCTAAAATGTCATAAGTTTTGGTGAAAAATGTGATAGTGGTTCTAGCTGTGTATATAAAGACATTAAAAAACACAGTAAAGAATTAGCAAAAGAGAAACAGCAAAATTTCCTCTATTTCAAATGTTCATTTACATAGAAAATTTAAGTAATGTTTTCTTGGCCTTTTAAAAATACTTGTTTGTTTGTTTGTTTTTTGAGACAGGGTTTCTCTGTGTAGCTTTGGTGCCTGTCCTGGAACTAGCTCTTGTAGACCAGGCTGCCCTTGAACTCACAGAGATCCGCCTTATCTGCCTCCAGAGTGCTGGGATTAAAGGCCTGTGCCACCACCTCCCAGAATTTTTTTCTTATTATTACTTTCAAAGCAATCTTATTTTCCATACCAATTCCAGTTCCCTCTCCCTCCAGTTCTCCCACCTTCTCCCTACCCGCCCCCCATCCACTCCTCAGAGAGGGTGAGGCCTCCCAGGCAGAGTCAACAAAGTCTGTCACATTACTTGAGGCAGAACCACAACCCTCCCTGCTATCTGCTGAGCCAGGTATCCCTCCATAGAGAATGGGCTCCAAAGAGCCAGTTCATTCACTAGGGATAAGTACTGGTTCCAGGGCTAGTGGCCCTACAGACCGCCCATGCCACACAACTGTCACCCACATTCAGAGGACCTAATTCCATCTTACGCTGGTTCCCTGTCAGTCCAGGGTCAGTGAGCTCCCACTAGCTCGAGTCAGCTGTTTCTGTGGATATACCCACCATAGTCTTGGCCACTTTTGCTCATGGTGTCTCTCCTCCCTCTCTATGCCTGGACTCTGGAAGTTCAACCCAGAGCTTATCTGTGGGTCTCTGCATCTGCTTCCATCAGTTACGGGATGAAGGTTCTATGATGACAATTAAAGTAGTCATCAATCTGATTACAAGGGAAGGAAAGTTACGTGCCTTCTCCACTATTGCTTAGTTCCTTAGCTGGGTTCATCCTTGTGGTTTACTGAGAGTTTCCCTCTTGCCTGGTTTCTCGCTAACCCACAAATGCTCCCTATTTCAAGGTATCTCTTTTCTTGCTGTCCCTGTCTGTTCTTTACCCAACTTGATTTTCTGGATCCCTCATGTTCTCCTACCTGCTCCCCTTTATCCCTCCCCACTTCCCTTCCACTCTCCCTTCCACCCCACTCTTCTTTTTCTCAGGAGAGCTTGTCTAATTCCCTTCCCCAGGGATATCCATGTATGTCTCTCTTAGGACTCTGCTTGTTTCCTATCTTTTCAGGTGTTTTGGACCGTAGGCTGGTTATCCTTTGTTTTATGCCTAATATTCACTTATGAGTGAGTACAATCTTGAAAATGTGTACTAAAACAAAAAGATATTTACTTATTAATTTTGTAAACTGATGGAAATTGCTAATGAAGGCTATTAAATAACATAAGCAAGATAAAATAGGGCCTTGCCATCAGTGTGAGGATAGCAACCAATAGCCTTGGCAATGATCTGAGTTGTTTGGGGACTTTTCATGAGGTCCCTTAGGACAACAACTCAATCAGATGTTACTCATTCCTGGCATTGGAAGCTTTACTCAGTGATTAGCAGTATTTAGTTGGGATATTGTCTCCTCTATTATTTGATAACTCTGTTTATATTCCTTTGATTGGTGTATATATTTTAAGAAGCTTCAGCATCAGTAGGCTTTCATATGACCCCTCAATGTTTCTTAGTGTTAGTTGTCCCTCCTCATACTCCACCCTTCCTACTTCTTCCCTCACTCCATTTAATCCTCCTGTTTCAGTCTGGCCCTCTCTCTCCATAACTGTATACTTTATATTTCTCATTCTTCAAGTGATTCTCCTCTCCCTCCTAGTTCTTTACTGATTATCTAACCTTTGTGCTTATATGGATTGTAGTGTGCCTATCAAAGACTTAAAAACTGACATCTACATATAAAAGAATACTAACCATGTTTGGGTTTGGGAGTCTAGGCTATTTCACTCAACATGTCTTTCTTAAATAAGTGCTTTGAAGATGACTTTTAATTGGGAGAAAATTTAATTTATCACTTTATTTTCATGTTTTTCTTATATTTGATCATTTTTGCATGTTGCTTATTTTAACTTGCTAACATTTAAGGATTTTTCTATTAATATTCAATGAGTCTCTGGGACTATTCTCTTCTTGTCATTCTTAGGAAATGTTAAACAGTTGCCTTTATTAGGTTATGTCTTTTTGTTTGGTAGATGATTTTATAAATATCAGTTATATCAAATATTCTCAAATGTTCAGAACTGCCTAGTGCTTATTAATTTTCTAATTACTAACTTTTGAAAAGATTGTGGTCATCCTTAAATTTAATTGTTGATTTTTAATATCTTCATATGTTTAATTTTTTGAAAATTAAAATAAAAATATTTTGAAAGTCTATAATTTGTTGCATAGACATTTCAGTGGTCATAGTGCTTGATTAACTGGTAAATTTATCAATAGATATGACTTCTTTAGTTATAGATAATGCTAATGTTCCAAAAATTTATTTTATAAAATAATAAAATAGTTGGTATAGCTATATTTGATTAATGTTTCTATTATTTTAATACCATTCCCATATATTTAAATATTTCATCATGTTTAAATATTAGTATTTTTAGATAGATTGTAATTAGTAATACTTTATTACTATGTGACAATTTCAACATCTTTTTTTTTCAATTTCAACATCTTAATTGGGCTGGAAATTTTCACATATACTGATTACCAGTATGTCCCATTTTTCTTAACATTTTACCTTGTACTTTTCCCAGGTTCACTTGTTCCTTTTTACTTTTGTAAAGTTCTATTTTGCTAGTAATTGAAGATATCTATGAACTAATTCTCCATCTACTATCGATATAATTTGGCCCTTTTAAAATACTTACTTAAATTCATACTTTAACTAGAATATAATTAGAACACATTCTACATCATTTTCTTCATCCAGTCCTTCCATGTCTTCTTTTTCCAACTCCATGTGACTACTTACTCTCAAACTGACAGCCTCCTTTTCCTCAATTATTATTGTTACAAAATAATGTGTACATGTATGTATGTGGACAAATACAACTTGCTGAGTATAGTTAGTTTGTGTGCATGAGATCTGTGAGTTTATGGCTTCAGTTGGTCCACTTGGTATTAGATAAACAAGAGACTGCAGTCATTAATTGCCTGTAGTTCTTTGTCTGGTCGTGGCATCTCAAGAGATTTTTTTTCCCCAACCATGTTAGCATGTTTATTGATATCATCATTGTTCAGGTCTTGTTTGTGCAGACTCTTTTAAGAGAGGAGTCACACAGCAGACTTTCTGGTATTCTGTCTCTTACAGTCTTTCTGTTTCCTCCCTCAAGAAGTTTCCAGAGCCGTAGATTCAGGAGGTATGTTGCAACCATGGATCTGAGGCTTTACCTGTCCAATGTGAAAGCTATTTCTTAGTTCTGTTAATTTTGTAATTTGAAAACTTACCTTCTACATCAATTTAATTATGGAGTGCTCAAATGAGTTTGCCTTATGGCTACTTTTAGGGGGAGTATTCATACATATCCTTTCAACTTTATACTTGTATTTAATATTTGGATGCAAAAATTCTTGAAATATATCATCTGTCCCCTTTCCCTGTCATTTCTGTGTTTCAAGGATTGGATTATATATAAAATTCTTGATATTTTCCATGTTTTATTGAGGTGTCAGACATATTTGTCCTATCTTTTCTTTATGTTCCTCAATTTTGCTTTTTCTATTTAAATATTCTTCAACTTACTAATTTTTTCTTGCAGGTTTGGGTCTGTTATTTGATTACAATGCACAATTCTTGAAAATATTTCATATTGCTTTGTTTGTAAAAACAATTATGATTCAGGGTATTGCACAAGGCCTTAAAGTTGTCCATTTCATTATGCTTAAATCAAGTATCAGTTGTTATTTCATTAGAAATATTGTCAATCTGATAATTTGCATCAACTGAGAGAGTCAGATGGTATAGGAAGTCCTTCTGTATACGTGTTGCTTTTCTTGATTCATAAATGAAGAAGCTGCCTTGGCCTGTGATAGGTCAGAGTAGAGCTAGACAGGGTAGTGGGGGTAGGGGTGGGGAACCAAACTGAATGCTGGAAGAAAGAAGGCAGAGTCAGGGAGACAACAAGGAACTGCCAGAGAAAGACGCAAGCTGCCAACAGGAACCTTGCCGGTAGACGACGAGCCTCATGGTAAAATACAAAATAATGGGAATGGGTTATTTCTAGATGTGAGAGCTAGCTAGCAATATGCTTAAATGATTGGTCAAGCAGTGATTTTAAATAATATAGTTTCTGAGTGGTTATTTTGATTCTGAGCAGCAGGGAACAAACAAGGGGCATTCCTACAACAGTCAGGCACCTTCTATTTATCTACTAGTTTGATCAGCATGACATATGTCAGTTTGACAGTCACAGATACAATTTCAAAGCAGAGCAAAAGATGGCTATTTTGGCCTCTAAGTCTCATTTACAAAGAAAAGAATATCTCAACTGGTGAAGTTTAGGCCAAGAAATATTACCACATCCTCTTCTAAGGGCAAACTCATGTCTTTATTTGCCTTCCTTCATATGATTGTCAGATAATGCTTTCCCCAAGGTTAGAAAATCATTTATTCTGTTTCTAGGCATAGGGTTTTGACAACTTTTAAAGATGTAGAATCAAGATAAGAAACTGCTGTCTATACACTGTTTATATCATACATTTTCTAAACATTGTGATGCTGATGTTTCACCAGTGAATAAGGCATAATCAATAGAAAATATATAGATTTGAAATATAGAAATTAAATTACATTTATATATCAAAATACATATTTTGTTGTGCTCTGGTAGTATCAACATTATAAATTGTGATTTCACTAAAGAAATCAACTATTAATCATGAATGCCATCTTGTGGAAAATCTACTATTTTTATATTTTATCATGCCTTAAGCCTCTTTGGATATCCAACCATATATAAAGCTCTGCATGATTTTGCTTTTCAGACATTGTGAACACTATAACTTAGAAACCCTAACTATCAATAATTATATTTGCCCTGAGAGACAACTTGAATATAGGTTTTCAGGAAGAATTTCATGAATTGTCAGGTCCTTGGTTTTTTTTCATCTCTGCTCTGATCATGTCATATGCTTATTTTGAAATTGTCCTTCTGTCAGAAAAAAATACAGAAGGCCAAATAATCTTTAAAAGACATAAAATATATAATATGAGAAAATAAAAACACATACTTGTGATACTTTCAACTAAGAAATTCTTGAGCAAAATAAAATGAAACAGCTACAAAGACATAAAATTAACAGATCAATGTATACCTGTGGTGGAACTATTTTCATCAAAATTAAATAGCAAGAGAAAATGATTTTCAGATTCTCAAGTCTACTTGATTTTTATTTACTCATTTAGTTATTATATTTCTGTCTCTAATGAACATGATGATTTTTAAAGTCTGTGATACTTTCATTTTAATGATTGCACATTGTCTGTATTCAAAGTATCAATGTGACTTTTTCATATAGAAATATTCAAACATTCACAAAAGCTATCAGAATAGTACAACAAACTGTCTCATGCCCTCCATTAAGGCTTAGAAGTTACCTTTACAGAAAATGCCAGTTTCTTGATTCTCTCATTGAATTTCTTTACATCCAGACACTGTAACATTTCATCAACAGATATTTTATTAGATATTTTAGAAGAGATTAACTTAAACACAATAACTATAGTTCTATCATCACATTGAAACAACATTCAGATTTACTTCTTATTTAAAATTTTACTGATAATCAATTATTTCATATAATATATTCTAACTGCAGTTTCCTTTCCCAACTTCTCCTAGCGTCCTTCACCCCCTAAATCACCCATTGCCTTTCTGTCTCTTTTTAGAAATCAAATGGACATCTAAGGAATAGCAATAAAATATAAGAAAATACAATTAAAACTAATCAATTTGACTAAGACAAAACAAACAAATAGAAGAAAAAGCACTAAACAAAAATCCAGAAGCACATAGAAATGTAGGATCACACACGCTTGTATCCACAGGAATCTTATAATAACAAAAAACTAGAAATGCAATGTATGTTAAAAGGGTTTGTAAGGTAAAAACAAACAGACATCCTAACACAACATTGTGACAAAGAACCTCCAAAGATGTGGTTGAATTCATTTTCTTAACAACTGAATTATGATCCATTGTGTATATGTATCACATTTTTATTCTATTTTATTGATAATGAATGCATCTCTCATATAATACACTCTGACTTCAGTTTCACCTCTCTCTACTTCTCTCAGCTCACCAGACACAACTCCCCTCTTCCCTGGATCCAATCTTCCTCAGTTCCTCTTTGGAAAAGAGCAGGCCTCCAAAAGGCAACAACCAAACAGAATAAAAGATGATACAATAAGACACAGCAAACAACCTCATATAGAGGCTAGACAAGGCAAACCAATAGGAGGACAAGGGCAGGAAAAAGAGTCATAGACACACCCACTCCTACTGTTAGGAGCCTTCAAAAACACCAAGCTAACAGTCATAATGTATACACAGAGAACCTAGTGCAGATCCTTGCAGGCTCAGTGTTTGCCCTTCAGTCTCTATAGCCCATATGCACCCTGCTTAGTTGATTCAGTGGTCAGTGTTTTCCCGTTGTCCTTGACCCCTCTAATTTGTACAATAGTTCCTCTTACTATTTTACAGGGTTCCCCAAGCTCCGAGGTAAATGTATCACATTTTTATCAACCATTATAAGTTAACGGACTTCTATACTGTTTCAACTTCTTGGTCATTGTGAAAAGAGCAACAATGATCATGGATGAGCAAGCATCTCTGTAGCACAGAAAGTCTCTGGAACATTTGCCTGAGACTATGTGATAGAGATCTATTTCTAGAATTTGAAGAAAAATCCACATGAATGTGTTGACAGAGGTTTCTGTCCCTCCTGATCTGCAGTCGTTCAGTCCCAAAGAAACACATAAAGGCCTACATAAATTATAAACTGGTTGGCCTATTAGCTTAAGCTTTCTTATTAACTAATTCTTACATCTTACACTAACTCATAATTCTTGTTTGTGTTAGCCACATGGCTTGCTACCTTTATTAGTGAAGCATTCTCATCTTGCTTCTTCCGCATCTGGGTGATGACTGCAGACTGAGCCTTTCCTCTTCCCAGAATTCTCTTGTTCTTGTTGTTCTGCCTATATTTCCTGCCTGGTTGCTCTGCCTATACTTCCTGCCTGGTGACTAGCCAATCAGTGTTTTATTAAAACAATACAAGTGACAAATCTTTACAGGGAACAAGACCATTGTCCTACAGCACTTACCCTACTTTTTTTCAATACAAAATCTCTGAATCTAATCTCCTTTGCTTAGCTTTCTTCCTGACCATTATCCATAACCACTTGTAACCAACACTCTAAACAAAGAAAAACATTTATAATCCGTTTTTTGGGGAATGTGGGCATAGTTTTCTAGGCTACTTTCTGCTGATTGGGGGCACTGATAATCTTATGGGAATTTAAAGAAAATTAAGAATCATGGTCAAGTCCTGACTGGAATATTCTATGAGGCTTGATCATCTAGGCCAGCAATCTTGAGGCTGTTCTGGATGTAGAACTCAGACTCCTCTGAAATGTTGGATTATCTGGGCCATCTGTTCCTATCAGTGATTTTTCAGAGAGTCTTCTTTGTTCAAACCTGATTTTTCTTAATCCAGAATGAATCCACAGCCTCCCGTTTCCTGTGGAAACAAAAGCAAAACCTCTACTCCAAAGTAACGTATCTTTAGGCTTAAATTTTGAAGTCAAAGCCCACCCCCATCCCTCCTGGCCTAGGCAGGAGTGCATTCAAAAAGACTCAGTTCTCAAAAAGTTAATACATGCAGAAGAGATAGGTCCTGGTGTCATTGTTCGTGGGTTCTCCATCTGCCAACTTTTGCCGCATATGCCCTCTTTCAAGGAAGAAGGGGGAGGGAGGAGGGGTGGGGGGGTAGTGAGAGGGGACCGGGAGAAGGGGAAGAAAGGAAAAAAAAATTATTTCTTTAATTATGTTCTTGAATGGAAAAAATAAAACAAAACAATGTATGGAAAAAAAATTTTGAAGTCAAGGCATTTTCAAAATATATATGTTGTATTAATTCAGCAGCATTTGAAATCAAATGTCTTTTAGCAGATGTTGGTCCTTCCTCAACCATCAAACCATTCAAAGACAGCACAACAACAAACAGTATCCAGAGTCTCTATGTATTTTCCATCTTTAGGTAACTTTATTTTAACCCTTATTTTTTTATTTTTATTTTTAATTTTTGGTTTTTTGACAACAGGGTTTCTCTATGTATCTTTGGCTGTTTTGGAACTTACTCTGTAGACCAGGCTGTCCTTGAACTCACAGAGATCCACCTGCTTCTGCCTCCCAAGTGCTGGGATTAAAGGTATGTGCCACCATACCCAGCTATGTTCTCTCTCTCTCTCTCTCTCTCTCTCTCTCTCTCTAAGGACTTTATCCTTTTTCTTTTCTCTCTCAAGCCTACATATATTTTTAAACACATTGTAAATCATTTAGAGGCTTTTTTTCATCTGAATCTATCTTTACTGTATACATCTCTTTTTCTGATCACCTGAGTCTTTAATTTGCTAAGTGATATGGCTAGGATTAAAGCTTGGCCTAAATGGCTGGATCCACCCTATTCCCTAGCTTTCTGAGAGTCTAGCTTCATGGCAGAGGTACTGGCAGGCACCATGTTCATTGCCACAGCTCTATAGAATTTCAAGGTCCCTCCCACCACCAAGAAGCATGCTGTCTGCTATTCATAAATGTCATTTAACTGTTTTGTGCTGGGGCCTCTTAATAAGAACTGCAAGGCTTTTGCAGCTAAATCCGAGTCAGGAAGCCTCTCTTAAATGAGACACACTTGCCTCTAGCAAACAGAGCCCACCTGAGAAAATGCTGCTACAAAGAAGCTCTGTTCTTTTGTGTCTAAAATTATTTCCCAAGCTCTCTCAGGTTTTATGTGGATGCAGTTGTCCACATTGGTGCCATTTATTGACAGAGATTTCTGATTCAAGAAGTTCTGCAGCCATTTAGTCCCCCCAAAATGCACGGAGGCTTACATTAATTATAAAATGGTTGGCCTATTAGCTCAAGATTTTTATTAACTCATAACATATTAACCCATAATTCTTGTTTGTGTTAGCCACATGGCTTTGTACCTTTTATCAGGAAGGCATTCTCATCTTGCTTTCTCTGTGTCTGGGTCATGACTGCAGACTGACCCTTTCCTCTTCCTAGAATTCTCCTGTTCTGGTCACCCTGCCTATCATTCCTGCCTGGCTACTGGCCAATCATCATTTTATTAAACCAGTACTATGGGCAAATCTTTACAGGGTATAAGATCAGTGTCCCATGGCACGAATGCTGCAGTGGTGGCACCAGCTCGAATTCTAATCAGCAGTAAATAAAGAGTTCTCTTCCCCCATATACCTGATAGTGTTTGCTGTCATTTGTTTGTTAGATTATGACTTGGATAAGGTGAAATCTCAAAGTGGTATTAATTTCTGTTTCCTCCTGACTACAGATGTTAGATGTTTAAAAAATATACCTCAGCAATTTTTTTCTTTTGAGAATTCTCAGCTCATTTTCACACCTCAATTTCTAACTTGTTTTTGTAGGAAGAGGGCTATAACATAGTAAAATTCTAGCAAGAATTGCAGGTACAATATTTATATCTACTTTATATTTTATCATAACTAAGGAAAACTATAAAAATAACTATCTTTCTTCAACTCCATCAAAGACTCCAGAAGGATATAATATTACCTAAGTAAACGGGAAGTACATTGTAAACAACTTCCAAAACTATAGAAATGATAGAGACATCTCATTTCCTGAACAGTTACCCAAAGTTCTTCTGTAATTGGGGTATCCATCTTCAGCCTACAGGCCATAGTATCTGGCAGACTTTTCCATAAAGCAGGAAATTTCAAAGACAGTTCGGTCACTTTCTTCTGTATTGTGTAGAAGCTCTTGCAGACTCTTTCATGAAACAGGAACCCCAAAGGATCATCTCACCTTTAGGCAAGTTCAGCAGTCATTTCTCTGCAAGTCCTACATGTCCAGTTAAGCAGTCCAGGCAAGAGCAGTTTCTTGTCCAAATGGCTAGCAAACTCCATAAGGATCCTCTTAAATGTGCATCTTCCTCTTGGAGTAGCTGGTGCTGCCAGGAGCAGATGTGTCTCACTGTCATGAAAAGTCTTAGGTTCTTAAACATTTTAAATACCATATTCTGAAGGTCTCTGAAAGAGTTGAAGAATACCTAACTAACTGGAATATATCTCTATACATCTAGAAAATCTAACTAACATGACTGCAAGCTTGACTATTTTAGATGATTATCTATTAACTGATATTTCTTAATTATACATTACATTTTTAAATGAGCTACAGAAACACAATAACTTAATCAAGATCAGAAACACATATACATATAACAAAATTGACCTTAAATTTGTATCAATAAACCAAGATCCATACCAAAGCAAATTATTCATCTCTATAGCATGTTTTCTTTTGTTTATTTGTTATTGTTTGTTTTAGTTGTTTATTATAGACAATAACCCCTGTCACATGCATATTGGTAATTATATTCCCAATTCTTTAGGCTGCCTCTTTACTCAAATGACAGTGTTTTTTTTGCTGTACAGAAGATTTTTAGTTTCATGAAGTTTCATATTTTAATTGTTAGTCTTTGTGCTTGCATTATGGTGGTCCTGTTCACAATGTTCTTTTGTGTGCCTGTAAGTTAAAGCATCTTTTCTACTTTCTCCTCCAATAGATTCAAAGTTTGAGAACTCATCTTGAGGCCCTGATCAGCATGGAATTGAATTTGTGCAGTGTGAAGGATGAGGGTGTAGGTTCATTCTTCTACATGTAGTTTTCAGTTTGAGCAGCACCAGTTATTAAAGTTATCTCTTCTACCTTGTGGATCGTTTGTCTCTTTGTTAAGATAAGACTATTCGATTGAACAATCTCTCTCTTTCTCTGGCCATGAGCATGCTGCTTATATCATCATAGCTCTGTAGCATAATTTGGAATTGTGGTTATTGCTATCTCCAGCAGTACTTTTATTTTTCAATGTTGTGTTAGTTATCTGAGGTATTTTGTGTTTCTGTTTGAATTTTAAGATTATTTTAAGATTTTATTATTTTAATTTTATTTCTAGATGTATATGACCTAACCAACTAAAATGAACCCATAACAACCAGCAATAGAGAAGCAATAATTAAAAATCTCCTAATTAAAAAAGTGATTAGGATCAAAAGCATTTAATGAAGAATTATATCAGATGCTAGAAAAGTTACAGCAATATTCCCAAATTATTCCCTTAAAATAGAAAAGTAAATACCACTTCAAAATTCTTTTTATTAAGTCTAATGTCAAGTAAAGATTAAAAATAAGAAAATAGTAAGCAAATCTCACTGATGAACATAGATTCAAAAATACTCAATAAACTAATTGCAAATTCAATTTAAAAACATTTTTAAAAGATTATCCACCTTGACCAAATCAGTTTCATCCCAGAGATGCAGGGTTGGTTCAACATGTTGCAATGAGAGAGGAGCCCTTTGTTTGTTCAGGCTGCCCGGCTAGCTTACACTGGAAATAACCACACAGAAACTGTATTAATTAAATTATTGCTTGGCCATTAGCTCTAACTTCTTATTGGCTAATTCTTACATCTAATTTAACCCATTTTTATTAATCTGTGTATTGCCACATGTCTGTGGCTTACTGGCAAGATTCTAACCAGCATCCGTCTCAGGTGGTCGATCCATTGTGTCTGCCACTCTGCCCTTCTTCCCAGCATTCAGTTCTGTCTACTCTACCTACCTAAGTTCTGTCCTATCAACTAGGCCAAGGCAGCTTCTTTATTCATTATCCAATGAAAGCAACACACAAACAGAAGGGACTCCTACACCATTTCCTCTTTTTGTTTAAACAAAAAGGAAGGCTTTGACCTTAACATAGTAAAATTACGTATAACAAAATAGTTATTAAGCAAGAACTACAGTTACAATATTTATATCTATTTTATCTTTTATCATAACAAAGGAAAACTATAACTATCTATCTAATTTTCAACTCCATCAAAGACTCTAGAAGGATGTAATATTACCTAAGTAAACGAGAAGTAAGCAACTTTCAAAACTCTAGAAATGGCAGAGACATATTGCTGCCTGTACAGTCACCCAAAGTTTTTCTGTACCATTGGGCATCCATCTTTAGCCTACCTACCCATAGTATCCAGCAGACTTTTCCATGAAGCAGGAAATTTTAAAGACAGTTCAGTCACGTTTTTTGTTTCTTGTAGAATGTCTCGCAGACTCTTTCATAAAACAGGAACCCTGAAGGATCATCTCACCTTTAGGCAAGTTCAGTAGTCATCTCTCTGTGGGTTCTATATGTCTAGTTTATGCATCAGTCCAGGTAAGAGCAGTTTCTTGCCCAAATGGCTAACCGACTCCATAAGGAGCCTCTTTGATGCCCATCTTCCTCTTGAAGTAGATTGGTGCTGCTAGGAGCAGATGTGTCTCATTGTCATGAAAAGCCCTAAGTTATTAAAACATTTTAATGCCATATTCTGAAGGTCTCTGAAAGACTTGAAATATATCTATCTAACTGAAATATATCTCTATACATCTAGAAAATCTAACATTACTACAAGCTTGACTATTAATGATGACTCTCTATTAACCTATATTTCTTAATTATACATTAAATTTTTTAATGAACTACACAATCACAATACCTTAATTAATATCAGAAATACATATACATATAACAAAATTGACCTTAAATTTGTATCAATAAAGCAAAATCCATACCAATTCAAATTATTCATATCTATATCATATCCCCTTTAAATGTAAACAAACAGTTTTAAACAGTATTTGGGAATACGGAAGTAGTTATTTAATCAGGTCCTTTATGGTATATCCTATGTGCTAGGTTCATCTGAGTCAGCAATCGAGCGAAGTAATTTTCTGAGGGTGTTTACAACAACCTTTCAGGAGGGCGTAGTTTATGAAACCATATTGGTGAGAAGCAATCAACAGATTCTCATCTTCTGTGAAAACAAAAGAAGAACCTATTTTCCAAAGCACCATATCCTTAGACCCAAATTCTGAAGTCAAGATACTTTTATAATATACATGCTGGATTAGCTTAGCAGCCCACACAATGAGATGTGTCTCTGTACTTAGCTCATTTACAGTCAAAAAATTCAAAGAAAACACAATAATATACAGAATCCAGACTCTCTGTGAATTTTCCATTTTTATGTGGCTTATTTTTCTTTACTTCTTTTAATATATGACTATCTGTACTCTATCTCTTTAAAGACTTTACCCTTTTTTAAAGCATTAACTTTATTTTATGACTCATTTGTAAGTCATAAGTATAACTTATACCTCTATATAAATACACTTGAAGATAGAAACTATATGATCAAATCATTAGTTGTATAAAAGCCTTTGATAGAATACAACACGGCCTTCATGGAATGTGTAGGGCTATAAGGGACATATTACAATCCAATAAAGGCTACTACAACATCACATCCAACAACTTGGTAAAGAGAAAATAACTTTAAGTGTTACAATAAAATCAGGGAAAACAATGAAGACAATGTTGTCAACTCTGTCCATCCCTGAATACCGTGCCTGGAGTCTTACCTAGATCAATAAGACAACTGAATGAGATGATGAGGATACATTTAGGACAGGCAAAGGACAAGTTGACTTTTTATGCAGAGGATAAGATTCTATACAAAATGACTCTAATTTTAAAAGAAAGTCCCTACAGGTGATGAGTACATTCAATAAAGTAGCAGGGTACAAAAATGATACACAAGACCCTTCCTACATGCCACCAAAATATATAAATAAATAAGAACACACAAAGAAAGAAATTAGGGAAATGGTCTTATTCATAATAACCTTTAAAAAGATCTCTGAGCAAATCTAACAGAGGATGTGAAAGACTTACACAGTGAAAACTTTAAGACACTCAGGAAAGAAATTAAAGAAGACATCAATAGATGAAAAGACTTCCCATGATTATAGATTTATGAAATTAATACACGAAAATGGTCATCCTGCCAATGCAAGCTACAGAATCAGTGAAATCTCCACCAATTCATTTTTTGATCATAATAAATCTTTGTATTTGCAACCAGTCATGACTCTTAACTTGCTTTTCTCTTCTCTCCTGCTCTCTGTCTTCCTTCCTTTCTTTCCCTCTTTTTGTCCCATCACTGTTCTTCACTTGTAAATTACTGATTAGAGGCACTATTTGAGTCTTGATTTGTTTCTGATTTCATCAGTGTGGTGCTTTTCATCATGCCCCTCTGTCCTCTACATTCTTTTCATTAGATCTGAAAGCTTCTTTGGACATTTGATAATAAAGGATATTTTAGGAAAGTTGCTTTTGACTACCTTGCTGTCCCTGTCACCCCATTTACCTTGGATATTTTTCAGCTCCATGTTTTTTATCTGGCATACTCTTCAGATTTTTTCATCCAAGTAAAAAGTCATATCATAATTCTGAGAATTCCCGAATTCAATTCCGTAGCTAGAAGGTAACACTGCATGGGGATACCACTTGCCTGCATTGTTATTTCACCATAGGTCACCTTGAGAACATTTTGTTTGTTTTTTTTTTTGTGGCAACAAATGCAATCATTACACCAGTTTCTAAGTGCTTCATGCTCAACACTTCGGTATAAACTCTTACATTATCTGAAAACTGAAACCTTCAGGAACATAAAACACTAATAGAAATGATGAAGCAGTGAAGCACACATTGCTGAAAATAGATCTATGTTGTGGAGAAACATTGATTTCAAGACAGACCTTCTAGTTTGATTTTCCTCAGCATAAAACAAGGACATTTTGAAAACTTACATTGTGCTGTCAAGGCTGAGTACAATAGCTTTGGATTGTGTAATTTGTGTAAATTACTGACACTAGTGAAATTGATGTTAGTTGCTCTTAACATTTTCTTCCATTATTGGCAGGGTCTGTATCTATTTGAACAATCCCACCTCAGTCCCAGACCACTCACCGACTCTAGCTCTCTATCGCTGGACTGTGAAAGCTATCTGTGCAATAAATCTATTTCAGGCTTTTTGCTTATTTCTGTCTTGATATAAAAATCCATGTACTTATCCTAAATTTTCTTTCTCCCCCCCATAAGACCATGTGTTAAGACTCAGGAGGATCTAGAAGTGGCTTTTGAACTCCAGAGTTATCAGAGAATACTTTTCCTTTTCCCTCAATGTAGCTTACCTAGTAATGTTACGGAGCCACACAAATGGTTGGTAGTGTTCAGATGCTGATGAATTCCATTTGAGCTTACACAGTTTTTATTCAGATTAAAATTTTACTTTTCCCAACTCACTTGATTGGAAAAAGATGAGAACAAACTTCAAAGTGTTTGTAGGGAGCTTCTTTGGCTATTGTTTAGAGGGATCTGACTAACGGCTGGCAAAGATCTGCATATTTTAACTGAGTTGTATATCCAAATTCCACATGAATGAGTCCCTTTTATATTTCGAGAATAAACACAAGTATGGCTACACCAAGGAAATGTTTTAGGCCTAAGCTCATGTATTTTTCCATTTGACCTTCCCTTTTCCTTGCCTACCTGCAAGGTATATGTATGATCAAGACCAGAGAATATGATGTTTCTTTAGCTAACTCACATCAAATATAAACTGCAATGGGGTTTTTGGAAATGGAATTTATAACCATTGTCATACATAGCAGAAATTCTAAGAGGAGAGTAGTTTAAACACAACATGGTTATAGGAATCATAGATGGAGAACACAGAACGCCTCACCCCAATCTAAGCATATGTTTTCATTAATCAGTCAACAGCTCAAAAAGATGCAGATGCCACAGTAGTGGTGCATGCCTTTAATCCCAGCACTCAGGAGGCAGAGGCAGGTGGATCTCTGTGAGTTCAAGGCCAGCCTGGTCTACAAGAGCTAGCTCCAGGATAGGCTCCAAAGTTACAGCAAAACCCTGTCTCAAGCTCCCCCCTACCAACAGATTTATATCATCAGAAATTCACTGGCATTGACATAGTATATAAAATATAGAAAGGAGAGGATACTTGGATTTAACTCTGTTGGTCCTATGTATAAGATCCCAGTGACTACAAAGACTACTGAACATAAGTTGTATAACTGGAAGAGATAACAGTGAATTAAGAGTCAACTGGAATAACATAACTATCATGAATACAACTTACATTTCCTGCTGTTTGAAGACTTAAAACACTAGTACATAAACCCAGCATAGAATTTTATGTATTTTAATCATAAATGATAAAATGATTTCAC
Organism: Ondatra zibethicus; assembly: GCA_004026605.1. Lineage (NCBI taxonomy): Eukaryota > Metazoa > Chordata > Mammalia > Rodentia > Cricetidae > Ondatra > Ondatra zibethicus. The sequence continues at coordinate 27,886 of PVIU01011118.1, forward strand.
TGCTGAATCTACTGGACAGTAAACATTTTCATTTGTCAAGCCACGGTTAATTGCAATACAGAGGGCATTGCTTGCTTCTAGCAGAGAAGTTATATGCATATGTGAGAAATTGGGTGTGAGGGAGAGGGAGGAATGGCACAAAAGTGTTAAATGATTGGTTAGTAATTCTTGAAAGTTTTCCAGGCATGTATCTATTCTCACAAATGTACCTTTTATTACACTGAAATAACTTTAAAAATCAGTACCTTTCACCTTTGAATGATCATGCATGTTTGTGCTAAGATGCCTGTGGGTGTCAATAAATAGAAGCTGGGCAGAACCATGTTCTAGAAGCTTGAGGGAGACCTGTAAAATAAGGACAGGAAGCGAACGCGGGTAATTTTCTGTATAATCATTTAAATGACACTTTCTATTATCTACCTTTCTGGTCTATTTAAGAAACTGATTCCTGTGAGGAGATTGGTATTGAGTCACAAATGAAAAAAGAGGTAAAGTTCGCTTTGTTAGTTATTATTACCACATTGGTTGTAATGAAATACAAGCCAATATATTTTTTTAAATCAATTGTGTTATCTCTCTCCCGTCTTGCCCATCAACAGCAAAGGAAAAAAAGTGTCACTATTTGTCCATGTATATCTGATATCATTAAATATTGGATAATTTTAAATGTATTTGCATTAGATATCCAAAATCATAGTGAAATTACATGTTTCTAGTACAGAGCAAATTTTTAAGTAACCACTTAAAAACTATTTCCCATTTTGTTTCTTTCAAAGTCTAATTTTTGATAAATATTTTATCCCTGTATTCATTGACAGGTTTATGAAAACGCTGAGATACATTTGATGATATTATTTTAATTTCCAGTATATTTTAATTTCCAGTATTCCATTTATGACATAGAATTTCATACAAGTTGTTGAGATTTTAAATAAGCATTTTAGACAGCAAATTCTTCAATGTGGCCATGCCATTCTGTGCATTATTAGAGGACTCTATGGATAGCTTCTAAACAGAAAGCCCACCCTGGCCCTCATTTTAGCATCTTAGGGAGTGGGCTGTTTTGTTGATTTAAAATCCAATGAATCTCTTAATTACCAAAGCAGAGAGTTTGAATTTTGCATAAATAGGCACACAATGCCTTTTGAGCTTTCTCCATCCACTGTAATAGTATAAACCAGGATCAAATGTACATACTGATTTTTTAAAAGTTATCAGTATTCACTATGGTCCTGAATTTTTTTTTAATTGAAACAATTGCTGCAACAAAATTATAACAAAATAGCAAAAATGTTAAGTGCATAGACTAGAAACATAGTAAAAATCTTAAGACTTGGGCAGATCGATGTAACCTAGGGGGTTCTATTGAAAAATTTAATTACAGTTGAATTCACCTTCTCATCTCAGAAATGTTATACTGATTCGTCAGTGTTAATTTATATTTGTAAGGAAAGTCTTACTCTTCTAGAACTTTGAATCAAATACCACAAAGCTTAATCTGTCTGTAATAAATCCCTTTATTGTGATTAAGACAGAGTACTCAGAAAGATTTTCTTCAACTACAGTTTCATTAGCGTATTTTAATGTGCAAAACTGGAGAAAGCCATTGTGAAACTGAGATAAATATTATGAGGACTGTTTGGATTTCAGCTTTTCTTCCCAAGACCTCTGCTTATATAAATAATAATTTGCTCTGTATAAGATATAATCTACATTTTACTACTATTTTAAAATAAAGGGTTTTCTCAAACATTTGCAAGGGCATTATAGTTATCACAGGTACTAACTTTCCTCTTATTTTCATTTATTTATATCATTTACTTTCAGAATGTGAAATACGTGATATCCATTCTTAAAACATGTCCTTGCTCTCTCTCTCCCCCTTTCTTTCTTTCCTCCATTTTTAATTTTCTTTCACTTTGTCTTTGCTTTTGCTAATGTTTGTTTTGAAGAGTCTAATGCAGCAATAGTCTCATCTGCACACTAGCTATTGACCCAGAGTAAACTATTGAGCCTCTCCAATATGTGTGATGTCAAACTGCATTTTGAGCATAACTACTTAGATAGCACTATCACCTGTAAAAAAGCAGAGAAAACGATATGGGGACAATGTTACTGAGGGCAGAGAATCATAAGTTTATATGAATTTCTGACTGATTTTGAAGCATTCTCATATTGAGGGTATAACTCTAGGTGGAAAGAATAGATTCAATTCAACAAGTCAGCTGATAGACACAGACAAGTCTATGCCCAGTCTCTCTGCTGGCCTCCAGAGATGATCTTTGAAAATATTTTCCAGCACTGTAAACTCACAATGCCCATGAAATTACTGTTTTTTTTCAATTATTAGTCTATGTAATTGAAATTCATTTTAATTCATTTTTGCCCTGAATGTGCAGTAAAGTTGTCGCATCTGATGATTCTTGTCCTCCTAAATCTAGTATGACAACACCTATATTTATTTGTAGGTACTCATCAAAATTATGTCCCAAAATCATTTTACTACTGGTAATGCAACAGTTTCTGATATTACTTTCTTTCTTCCATTCCTGAATTTATCCTCCTAATACCTACCAAAGTAAGACTCTAGTTAAGTCATTAGTAACTAATCCCCTCCTCCTCTGCCCCCACCACTGAGACAGCCATAGTGACTGTGCTTTGCTCATTTGCTCTCAATGCTCTGCTCTCAAACCGCTTCCTCAGCTTTTCTATTTAATCACTCCATGAGTAGGCAGCAAGGGGCAGTCAATGGTATAGCGTATACTAGAGCATCTTTCATTTCTGTCTGTACTTCTGACAGATAGTGATGACAAAGATGTCAGTATTTAACAAAACAGTGAGATCAGATAAAGGAAGAGAGAATTATGTATTTCAGATGCACAAGTGGGACAAATCTTCTAACACATATTTGAGGTAAGCAGCAATCTGAATCAGAAGGAGCTCGCTATGAGACTGCTGGTCTGATGTCAGAGACTCTGGAACAGAAGAGGTGAAAAAACAAACCCTGACATGAACCAACTTCAACACATGTTGCATATTCAAGCAGAAAATTTACTTCTGCCTTTTTCCTTTCAACATTTTTTTTTACTTTGCCGTCATTGATTATGGTGATTACATCACTGATTGTGACAATTACATCACTGATTACCATCACTGATACTTTTCTCATTTTGAGATCCACTTTAAAATTCAGTCTTTGCATCTTTATTAAAATGCCATTCTCGTGTTTCTTTTCCACCCTATCATGTGGGATTAGTAGATTTTTGGGACTCTGACTATATTCTATTACTATATATGACTATCTTCTTCTTTTTTTGTTTGTTTTTTTGTTTTTCAAGACAGGGTTTCTCTGTAGCTTTCGAGCCTGTCCTGGAACTAGCTCTTGTAGACCAGGCTGGCCTCCAACTCATAGAGATCCTTTGCCTCCCTAGTGCTGAGATTAAAGGTGTGCGCCACCACCACCTGGCTGTCTATCTTCTATTACTAAGACATCATTTGCCTTATTAGTACATATTCTCAAAAACTATATGATTCCTGAGGACAAAGCAGGGAATTAAAAACTGCCAAGAGAAGGAGAATCAGTCTTTCCCAGAGATGACCCTCCTAAATGGTTATCTAATCACAAGTGGTCAGCCATAAAAATAAAATAAACATGCAAACTTTATTAAATGGACTTAGTAGTTTAATTTATATATTTATTCACATATATAAGTAATAATAATTATTGAATAAAAGACTGAATTTGAAAAGAAATGGGGGAGTGGGACATGGCCAGGGTTAGAGGGAGGAGAGGGAGAAGAGAAATGATGGGATTATATTTTAATTAAAAATTATTTGATGCAGAAAAACAAGTGACTATATATTTCCTACAGGGTGTGGTGCAATATCTTGAACACAAAAATTGCACACAAGTATTTGTGGAACTTGAGAAAATATACACATTTGTTTATAAATGCACACAGTAATTGATTGAGGTTTAGTGCACATATACTGTCAGCTTCTAGTAGAAGAGGTTCAATTGTTCTACAAATAAACACAACTCTTTGTATTCTGGCTTCTACCTTCTACTCTGAAGTACCACCTTTTTTTTTACATTTGTCTTTTGTTTCTCTATCATCCAGACATAATAAACAAGTTTCACTATTAAAAGTATTTTGTAGGGTTACATGTTTTATTTTATGTATGTATGTGTGTATACCACATACATTCCTAATGCCAGTGGTGATCAGAAGAAGGCTTCTGATCTGGTGGAACTGGAGTTGAATATGGTTGTGAGCCACCATGTGGGTGCTGGGAATGGAACCCAGTTCCTCCGCAAGAGCAGTAAGTACTCTTACCTTCTTAGCAATCTCTTTAGGCCCCAACTAGTTCATTTTTATTCAGTGGTCATATTGTTTCTGTTTCTCAGTATTTGCCATTACAAATGCCATAGAATTTATCTGGATTTATCTTTTACTCTTAGCCATCAACTTACCCTCTCTATTGTTTCTAAGGGCCATTTCTCATGACAGCCAAACATCAGATCTTACAGAAATCCAGTCTTTCCTTATTTATTTGCCAAAATAAAAATGAGGTCTATTCATGTGTTTTATCAGTCACATACTTATACATATCATAGCATAGGCTTACTATGCTATTATATATGCATATTTTTGTATTTATGGCACCTGATGTCCTATACTATTCTGAGGTAGCAATAATATTGTATTCCCTATGTTGCCAGAGATATCTTAGATCTTGGCTTGTGATCATCATCCAATGAGTACGTTAAAGAATAAATGAGTTGGGGCTGGAGAGATGGCTCAGAGGTTAAGATCACTGACTTATCTTCCAAAGGTCCTGAGTTCTATTCCCAGCAACCACATGGTGGCTCACAACCATCTGTAATGAGATCTGATGCCCTCTCCTGGCCTGCAGGTGTACATGCAGGCAGAATACTGTATACATAATAAATAATAAAGAAAACATTAAAAAAAAAGAATACATGAGTTGAATAAGTGTAACTCAGACAACAGCATCTTTTCTCTTGTACTGCATCCCTGGTACCTAAAACATTGCTTTGGGTTCTGACTGATGCTCAATAAAATTTTATTTTTAGATGTGTGATATTTGGAATCAGTATACTTATCTAATGTAATGAATAAAGTTCTTGTTTATAATAATGAAAGGTATTTGTTACATACACGACAGGCAGGGAAGAGAGGAAGCTGATGGGAATGGGAAGAAGATAAGCAAAGTGGGGGAGAGATTAATCAAAATGTGTTACATATAAATAATATTGTTAAAGAACAATATGCACTTAAATAAGAGCATAAGTATCCCATGCTGTCAGTGTTTGCATTTGGTGATTTATTCTAAAGAAAATTAAAGAGGTAGGGATAATAAAGTGTGCCATTTGGGACAATTTTCAAATTGTAAGGCATGTAGAAACCACCCTTTTAAGACATTATACTAAATCTAGTACTTTCAATTTGTGCCTCATCAATTGGTTTTTAACCACATAAATCATCCGACAATTCTTTTATCCATATAAATAATTTTTCACTTATGGAGTTCCTATAAGCACCATTTAACATTTAAGTACAAATAATAATTTATACTTATTGTAAAAATCTTTGTCCCTGTCAGCTCTTATCTCTCTCCTATCATTATCATCCTCCTCTCCTCCCTACCAGTGGTTTTCCAACATTCATGATTTTATGAATTTATGGTTTTATTTTGTGACCCACTTAGTTTAACCAGGACCATCTGTGTCACTACTGGATTGGAAATAACATTGGAACTCGATTGGGTCACAGATGGATGCCTAGCTGAAGTCAGTAACTATTCTTTTTTTCAGGATCTGCCAATACAAATAGGATTCTGGTACAGATGCAGTTAAGCACATAGTTTTAAGGAACAGCCAAATTTAGATCTTCAAATCATCTTTGGAAATCTATGCTCAGTGTTTTGTGATGACCAAAATAAATCTCATTCTCATTACAAGGTCAGAGTTCTGATCATATTGGAATAATACAAAGACCATGGGATGAATTACATTACTACTGATTGACAATAAAATAGTAAGGGCACTTTAACAGCATTATTCTTTTATAAAAATATTTAGAAGTCTACTTAGAGTAAGTTGAAAACATATGATGAATATTGTTCCTGTATTCCATGTTCCGATAGTGATAATCCCTTATTAACACAAAAGGAAGACTTGGTGTGGCTATAGGAGTCATTGAATGGGAACTAATAGAGTGAGCTCTGAGTAACAACATAGGGATGAAGAATGTCACCTCTGGTTCAGGACCTCAGCTGAACAGTATGTTCCTCTTGGAAATGTCTCAGCTCCTCAGGAATTTTGACTCCAATATTCTTGACACCATCTAATATCTTTCTCTATGGTAAGTAGTTTCTCCTTTGGCAAAAACCAATCCTTCATCCTCATACTCCAGCTACCGCCAGAACCACCCATCTGGTATTCAACCAGCATAATTTCCTCCCAATGCAAATCTTGTGGCTAAGGATGGCTACCTCCTCTGTCATCCTTGATAAAAATACTTATTAATCCATTTTTCATAGAGGCAACAGCTGTTGCGTAAGTTTTGTATCACACATTGAGGATTACTTCACGCTGCCTTATCTGCCCAAGTAATTTCTGTAATTGTTTTAGGAAAAAGAGGACTAGGTTAATCTCATCTCTAGATGCATGGAAAAATCAAAACCTATAAGTTATAAACTTTTTGAAAATATGTTAAACCTTGACACTACAATTTCTAAGAATAATGGTTAGCATTAAAACACTAACCTCTAAGCAGTAGTTAAAAAATAACAACACCAAAATCAAAACAAACATAAACAGGGCACAATTTCAATACCTTCCAGGGTTTTATATGAAAATAAGTTTTAAAAATTATTTAGTATAATATTGTGATACTTATATAAGTCAATAAATACATCTATATTTAGTATCACAGTCTTTTAAACCAATGTTAATGACAGCAATTCTAAGCAAATGCCTACTAGTGGGACCTGTATTTGGTATAGTTCCTTGGGGTTAGGTTATGCAGAAGTTGCACACTCATTACACAGCTCTAGTCCCAGCATATCTTTTAGCCAGTCACACACTTTTTACTCTCACGTCTCAAAGTTAACTAAATAACGTTAAAGTGTGCTGTCTTCATAGGATGAGGAAGCAAGGAGCTCTGGGCTAAGATACAGCAGCAGTGAGATTTGATAAGAAGAAAAACAAGAATTAACATTCAAAGACACCCAAGATGCAGCAACTAACCCTGTCTGCCCCAGTAAAGTGAGTTTCTCAATTAGTAATGAGCCTGCGCACAATTCTGGAAGCAGAAGACTTTCCACAGAGGCACAGAAAGAAACAAAGGAAGGTGACCCTGGGATCTACAATGCGGCTTAGGGATGCTGCCCCACGTCTTAGAAAAGATCATCAAACAAAAACCACTTTTTCAATCAGGTTCTACACATGGCTGAAATGATATTGACAACTGATGGCTGCTAGGGAAGGAAAAGTGGCAGTTTTCTCCAGGGATATGCCTCCTGATAGGCTGTCTCTGCTCCAGTGAATGGCCCTATGTGCATACTGGCAACAATTAGACTCAGTGGGTTTGAAATGAATTCATGAAGTTGGGAGAAGGAGTACTTCAGGAATGGAGGAGTACATGGTGATGGATTGGACAAAAGTGTGTTATATTCTGAAACAATGAATTTTAAAGAAAGGAAAAATTAACAAATGTTGATTAAAATTAAAAAAAACAACAGAAGAAAGATGATTCAACAATTAAGAGCACTTGCTGCTCTTGCAGAACATACAGGATCAATTCCCAGACTGCCCCGGTAGCTCACAACTGTCTATAACTCCAGTTCCAAGAAATCTAGTGTTTTTTCTGTCCCCTGTGCTCTTGGGTCACCAGGCATGCATGTGGAGCACATGCATAAAACCATAGTTATAAAATAAATGAGCTTAAAAAAATGAAGTAAAAGGTAAAAGCATGAAACAAACAATAAAAATAAGCAGAATATGGAAAAGAAAGCTGCAGAATGACATGGACGTTTCATCCCCAGAGCAAGGCCAAAGTTCATTGCTCTCACTAGGACTAATGGATTTGTCCCTAAAGACTAGCCCCATGAGTAGCCAATGCTAATTTGAGACTCCTAAATTGAGATAATGCTTGGATAGTAGAGGACACTCCTTGGATGTGAGTTCAGAAAAGGTATAGGACAAGAAACATCCAACCAGATAATCTCTCTGTCACATTGCATTTTGTCCCCCAGAAGATTATTTATATTCACAGGGAATGGAGGTTACAAGAAATTTACAATGTCATTAGGTTTTCAGGACAGCAGAGATATGCACACGATGTCCTCATAGTATGACAAATTTTAACGATTCCAGAAATGTGCTAACTTTAGCTGTTATATAATAAAAGGTAACTGAACTTAGTAACATCAATATTTTATACTTATTTCTATCCACCAAATCATCTTATTCCATTTTGTTTCCAAGGTTTGGTTTCTGATAGGCATTCAAGAATGCTTTTGTGGAGAGGAATTATACTTACATAGAAATCTGATTCCATCAGCATAACATGGCAATGAAAATCAACATATTACCACCCATCGCATCTGGACTTTCAAGTGGAAAGCTTAATGTCGTTCAGAAATTAGAGAGCCTCTCACAGAAGGACAGAAGTAAATGCTGTGTGTGCTTGTAATTCCCAGTGTGCCTCAGGGCTTCAGGGTCAATCCTGGGGAAGCAAGGTCTCTGTGTTGTCATTTTCAATAGCATTTACACACTGTATAGGTCTAACCTTTGAAGATTTATGTATTTGATAAAAATGAGAAAGTAGACTTTAGAGTACAAGTTCTATTTTTATTTCATGAGAATAGAGCAGACATGTATTAAACAGCTATTCACCTCTAAGCTTTAGAATTTCTAAAAATGGCCTCCATTTACTCCCTTCACTTGACTCTAAAATGTTCTGTGCTGAAGTAATGTGTGTTTGGCTTTGATATTTATTATCAAATGCAAAGCCACATACTTTTGAACTTGTCTTAAACATTTTGGATAGCTCCCAACCAAACAGAAAAGGTGATGATCCATGAACAAAATAAGCTAAGATGAGGACCAGAGGAAGCCAGCTGTTCCACAGCAGGAGGCCAGAGCCCTGTCTTCAAGTGGAAGACAAACCTTGGAAATGGCACAATCTTTGGACTTTCAGGTGCCAAAGATGTTGTTTCTTTCCTCAATTTGAAAGGCAGGTAACTGAATTCTGTGATCTTCTCCATTTAACACCTTACAGGATAACGACTTCCAAAAATAGACATTATAGTTCTTCACCAATGGAAAACTCCTGTTTTCTAGAGGAACACATCTTCCATGAAGCAATTATCATCACTGATATTATAGAGTGGGGAATTTTGTCGGTTGACTGGGGCAGATGTTGAGAGCCACTACTGTCTCCATACTTGCAAGAAATCCTAATTCCAATATTAGGGGTAATTTTGATCATGAAGAATGTCAAGAAGTTCACCTTCTGCCTCAGAGAAGATATTACAGAAATACCTTTCCTGCAAGACACTTCTGATAATCACAAAATATGCTCCTTGCCTAGAAAGCAGCTTTGGAGAAAAATATCCTCCTTGAATCATTTTACGCTCTATTTGCTCATCTGAGACTGGAAGCTAGTTTGCCAGGAACACCTTCAGTTGCATGTGACCTGAGCATCTGATTATTGGGAACCTCTCCATACCATCCAAACAGGCCTGGGAGGGAATCTATTACCCTTCTTTGAAGATGGCTTCTAGAATGAAATCAACTTCTTGTTACAAAAAGCATGAAACCATCTCTAAGGCTTTCATCATTTGTCATTCCATTTGTAATTTATGTACCCAGTGATCTCCTTCTCCCCATCCAAGCGAGTACCAGTCAAAAAGTCTCTTTTATGGTCTCCTGTTCATTGGCACCCTAGACCATTCTGCCTGTAGAGATCTCATGGCATCAGAGCCATTGATAAACCCTGGAAAATGAAAATCTAGTTTTTCCTTGGGAGGTCTCACTGGGAAAACAAATTACTCTTAGGATTTTTAACATATATATTATGGACTCTAGTTTAGTGTTTTATGGATTTTCTGTGGGTTTTTTTGTGCCTTCTTTTGGGCTCTTTTTGTCTATTTTTTGTTTCATCCTATTTCAATATGCTAGCTTTTGTTTTATTTTACTATATTTTTGTTATTATCCCTTAGACAATGAGAAACAGAAAGGGGTGGATTCCCAGGGTAACAGAGTTGCAGGTGATTGTGAACTGCCTTGTAGGTGCTGGGAGTCAAACCTAGGTCTTCTAGAAGAACCAGTGCTTTTAAACACTGAGCCATCTCTCCAGTTTCAAAAAGTAATGTTTCAGTTACTCAAGAAGTAATGTTTCAATCCTGATTTTAGTAGAGGGTGGTCATGTTATATCTGAACATTAATAAAATATTATAAAAATTAATATTATATTCCTAACTGCTGGCCTATAATATTACTGATCAACACAGATACTCTGGTGATTTTGAGACAGAACAAAATACAATTTGGTTGTGAATTACTTTTCAAAGTTGAATATATGGAATAAAGATTAAAATTTAAATCAGACAAAAACATAAAAGGAATTTTAATGAACCTGTTGTGATGCTCCAAGGAGGAAAAAGACAGATCTAACTCTCAGCTCCTGATTGCCCAAGTCTGGCACACAAGTTCTATGATGTCGTCTTCTCTCTAAATCAGCACATTTGCTTTTAATCTGTCCTCCAACACCAGCTCTCCCATGAAGGAGGGTCATGCCACCAGACACATCAGAGCACAGCAAAAACATTTCTTCAGTTTCCTGTTTCCACGACTATGAGGTGGCATACCATTCAATTTTAGTTTTAAATGGTATTTTCTTTCCTAGACAAAATACAAACAATATGGATTTTTGAAGAACATTCTCTGCACAAAATATAGCTCAGTACATTCATTGGCTTAGCATATTGAGTTCTTGCCATTAAGAAGAGGCTAAGTTGAATCTCATTTTCTTCTGTGTTGCCAAAGTACTGAAAAGTCAACAGGAAAATAAAGTGAAGTAACAGTAGTTTCCTGGCCTTCAACAAACGCATAAAACCCCAATTAGTTTTTTCCTATTGCCTGAAAATGAAGTTTGGTCTTTATAGCCATAGTTATGGGGACTTTCCATAAAGAGGCAGGAAGAGGATTAATTATCTTTAGTGAAGTGTTTGTCAGATACTCCATTCATTAGGTTCTGAAACTTGCTAGGGAAACTTGGTAATCACAATTTGAGATGGACCAGTTATTTCTCTTGGTAAAGAAATTCACTCCAAGTCTATATATTAAAGTTTTATAGAGAATATAAAAATTGAGTGGCTTAACAATTGCACCCAATGACTAATAAAATCCATTCTTGATCAAATAAATGCATATAGTTATTATGTTAATATTCCATTCCTCTGTTTCAAGGAATAGCTTTATTGTTTTTTGACTTCTCTTTCTGCTTCACTGAGAGCAGTGATGATTTTACTGGTTGATCTTATCCTATGTTTCACAGACAATGTTTCCCAAGGATGGATCTCTGACTCATATTAGTTTTCTTGCTAGAAGGTTGAAGCCAAGAAAGTTTTACTGAGTGTCTCCCAAAAGGACAAGAAAACATGCAAACTTGGAATTTGCTACAAGCATGCTTTAAACCATGTGGACTTAACACACAGAAGAAAAGAGGAGGAGGTGCAAGATGAAGATATATCCTAAAATTCTGATATGTACGTTTACTTTCTTCTTGATATTCTGCTGCATTCCATAAAACTACATAATATACTGAAATGCTCTATTGTGAGTTTTGAAACTGAGTCTGAGTATATCTAAATTTCAGATATAAAGAAGGAAGAGAGGGAGGAGGATGGCTGGGAAAGACAGTACAGATAGATAGATAGATAGATAGATAGATAGATAGATAGATAGATAGATAGATAGATAGATAGACAGACAGATAGATGGATAAATGGATAGATGGAAAAGTGGTCATATTTAATACTATTTCTTTTTAAATTCTGACCAGAGTCTGAAGTGTAAAATATATTAGTTACCTAGCCACCTAGGAAATTGTGTCAAAGCAGAAAATGTGTTAATAACACCCAGAAACATGTTTCTGGAAGGGACATGTCTATGGAAGGCAAATTACTTTTGGCAAATATACCCTCAACTTTTCCTGTATTTTGATAATAGCATATCAATAGAAACAAGCTTAGACAAAAAAGAACCCTAAAGTCTTTCTTTTCTTTGATATTGTGTTTATATTAAATGAGACATTATATGATTTTCAATTTTTAATATGAAGAATAGATGGCTATTTCAAGCATAATGGTATAGGTAGTAAATGCCTTTTTTTCTTCCCTAATTTTTCCTTTTTTCTCATAAAACTGTGAGTTATTTTTGCCATCTTTCAAGAATAATCATTGCAAGCCTTGTTACCTTTAAATACTGCCAATCATTTAAAGCAAGCTAACATTTAACCAGAAAGCCAGTGCACTGGCTCAAATAGGTGACTAAAAGTTGTTATCCTCTGAGTTCCATATGTGCACTGTCATATACTCATGCACACACACAAACACACACATACACATTTGCACACACACATGCACACACACGGGATTAAAATACAAGGTGGTTTTTCCAGTTAAGGAAAGATGGGGTGATCACATTAAACTTACCTTAGGCACACAATGAGAATGACTTCACACACACACACACACACACACACACACACACACACACACACACACACATCACATACCAGTTAATTATATTGTAATTAATTACAGTTAAATATCTGTAATTATGCATCCTAGTTCCAATTGCCTGTTCTACTAGAATCTATTGTCTTCTCACAAACACTCTTCAGGTTCCCTTTCTTCATCTTTAGTCTGCTTTCTATTTATCCTTCACTATAATACATGACAACCAGAGTAGCTATGTAAAATCCTTTATTTTCTTCTATCTGCTTTTTATTAAATCTCTATAATCCAACCTGCTTAAAACATACTATCCCATGTAATGATAATTCTGAATGTTGTGTTTTTATCCACTATGTGCAAAGTAGACCAGAGTTTCAAACAAGTTTCTCTCATTTTGGAATGTTTTTTGTAATTTGATGAATACCAAGTCTCTTTCATATGAACTCACCATTTCTTAACAAATCCTATTGCATCAGGAGGGTGTGGAACAGATCTATTGTCAAACACTTACTCTATAATTTTACTTTCACCTAAAATCTTAATAAAGAATCAAAGCATATCTTATAGAGATGACAACGTAGTTTTAGAAATTAGGTGAGAAAACCCATCCTAAGCATTGAGGATAGCTCTGGCTTTAGAAGCCCTGCAAAGAGAGAATTCAGAGAAGAAGACAAATCATAAAAATCTGTCTTCATTGTTCCACTATATTTTAGAAAGTAGGTGAAACTCAAATTTATTCTGCATATTTGATATGAATCCACTATAAGGAATCATAAACAAAGTTTAAATTCAAGAGGAAACTAAGAGGACAGCAATGGAATGAGTGTATTTCAGAAATAGGATCCCATCTGATTCTCATATTAAGGTTGTATACCAATGTCTCTATGGACATATTAGTCCAATATGATGGGTTTTATATTGGTCAAAGGATTGAAATGCATTTGAATTTGCAGGAAGCCTAAAAGCAATGAGTGTGTCACCAAGAAAATGGTAATAAAAGGTAACGGAATTAGGAAGGTTAAGAACCACTGATTTAGGATGAAATTCAAAAATCTGGTTCCCTATGAAGTTCAGTTTTGCAAATTTACTTTATAGTAATATCAGTTTAAAGCATTTGTTCTTATCGCATTTCAAATGCATTTTAAAAATAAAATCACAGAGAGATGTAAAATACAATTAACAGTTATAGTGGAAATGAGACTGGTAATCATTACAATCTCCATTTTATAATATCTTAATTTTTTAACTACTGTGGGAAACTGAAGTGAAAATGGAAAGATATGAAAGCTCTTAAATGTTTGTTTTAAGCATAATAGATGCCCACAAAAGAAAATGCTTTAAGTCTTTTATGTTCTAATAAACTTCCAGAATTCAGTTTCTACGTGGAATGGTTTAATCTTTACACACACACACACACACACACACACACACACACACACACACACACACACACACCCCACAGTAAAGTGATAGGTAATTCATCTGGGATTATTATCGAACCTGATTTTCTGTTATCCATGTGAATGTCAGCAATTTCTTCAATTTGATTTGCTAACTATTGTTAGAACCTACATATTTCCCCAGACCAATTGAAAGCCAACTTCTATGTTAACTCTAACTTCAATTAAATTTCTTAAATATACTTAAATACTTAAATTTCTTCATTATATATTTTTAAAAATTTAATTTCAGTTTTGTGGTTCTCAACCAATATGAAATGAAAATGATTGTTTCAATTTGTAGTTATAATGAAAGAAGGGTTGCACTGATTGAGACATGATGGCAAGACTAATAAAGAGCAGAAGAAGAGCCTTCTGCATCTAAATTAAATGTGGGAAATATTTCCTATGTTCTAGGACATTGGTTCTAGACCATTTGGGGTCACTTATCAGATATCTTGTATTACAGATATTTACATTATGATTTCTAATAGTAGCAAAATTACAGTTATAAAGTAACAACAAAATAGTATTATGGTTGGGGTTATTACAACTTAAGAAACTGTATGAAAGGATCACAGCATTATGAAGGTTGAGAACCACTACAGTATACCCTTCTAACGCATCTACTCCCTTTTCTCATAGAATTTCAAATTATTAGCTTATATAAATCCTTATTTACTTTTATCCCCATTACTTATGATAATTTTTGTGACACCAGGCATGTTTTTTGCTCTTTGAAAAACCATATACCCAGTACTTAGCAATATGTCTTCTTTAGAACAACCACTTATTAGCTAAGAGAATGAATGGATGGATGGGTATGGGATTTCTGTTTTTGAATAACTTTTTCAAATGAGAAGGCCTATAGCCCTCACACAATTAAAAATCTTGAAAAAGATGTCCTTTGATTATAGCATTGACTCAATTCAAGGCAAATGCTAGGTTTTAAACTCTGGAGGAGTTGGGTTGCTTATTTTATGAGATGTATTAGACAATGAAAATGGTAGCAAGGGGATTGGTGCTGTCATGATTTCACACAGATAAATCATTTCTAGAGAGGAGTCCCCTAGAAAAGGTCCATCTCCCCTTCATATAGGTCTTACAGACACTGTTTCGGTTGGGTTAAAACATCATATAAGGGAAAAGACAACAAAACTCAGTCCCCTTCATGTTTTTCCTTAAGGAAAGAGCCTGACTTTTATATATTTGGTAGTACGTTCCTGTTGTTTTTCCCACAGCCTTATACCACTCATCTGAGACTCTTTCCCAGCTTGCACAGCCAGTAAGTACTTCATTTCTTACTAAATGTTTTTCAGAATCTTTATGTAGCCCCAGGGTCTACAGCTTTCACAATAATGCAATTTAAATGTGAGTTTCTTTTCACAGCCTGATGATTAGGAAAAAAATGTATTCTAGAATGCACACTTTTCTAAACCATGCTTCTACGAAAAGAGCATGTCACAAAAAACAAAGAAGCAAACAAATAACATGTCTCAAAAGTACTCAGGAATCATTATTTCATACCAGGAAGTCTGCTGTGAACCCATCGCTCATAGAAATAGCTGCATAAAAAAGACCAGAACAATGGCAATATCAAAAGACATATTGAAGTGAAGAGGGGCTGGTTTCAAGGCGTCTCATCCGTAGACAAAGAAGTACAGGTGAATAATGACTGCTGGGAGAGGGAAAATTAGCCTCTTCCAGCGATTGTCCAATTATCAATTGTTTTATTGGTTGTCCAGTGCAGAGTGGTCAGTCAGCCCTTAAACTATACACACTCTGTTATCATTTTTAAATCGCTTCCATTCTAATTTGGTTAGAAACTTAGTTGAATTTGACAATAAACTTTTATCTCAGTAAATGAGTCATTATTGAAAACATAAACTATCATTTATATTTTATTGGAACATCATGATAGCATTATGCTGTTTCAGATGAGTTCAAGGATGGAGAAGGCTCCTATCATACAGAGATGAAATGTATGTGATATGACCACATTCAGAAACATGGAGCAACTTAAACTCTTAATGTCCATTCTTAATAATTTATGCAGGTACATATTTTGAAATTATGTAGAAGTGAGTGCCTTTGCAACATGAAGACTCGCATTTCTAGTGATCAATAGTAAAATCACTGCAGAAGTTCTTAGTTTGTTGGTACCTTGTTGGTAACTAGCCATTTAGTTGCTAGCACTCCCATGACCAGGCAATAAACTAGACAGTTTAACAAGGAGAAAGGTGCTTCCATCCTTCTGAATTTTAGAATAAATTATTAGAATAAATAAAACAGGGTGGTAGCAAGCTTCTCGTGAGAGCCTATAGAAGCTTCTGGAGTTGGAGTACTTATTTTTTCTACTTCTTGTCCTATTCTAGTTACACTCAGACCTGTGACCTCAGTTTTCTATGGTCTTAGGGGTGAGCATTGCTTATTTATGAGAGCATAATAATAGAATATTATTATTTTATTCTATTATAGAGTCTAATATAATATTATTATTATAATTGCTTATTCATAAAAATATAATAATAGAACTATTGATCATCCCCATGATCTCCTGTTTATAGACCATCTAATCAATTTTAATATAATATTTGCAATATAATTATTCAAGTAAGGACACATTTTGAGATACTGGGATTAGGACTGCAACATTTAAATTGAACCCATAGTATTTACTGCATGCTATTTTCTTGCCTTTTGTTAGTTCTTTTAATCCCTGAGTCCTGAAAGACAGCAATAGTCTCACTTCAGAGCAAAGAAAGAAGAACCTTCAGTGGATGAATAATTTCCACAGAATCACAGAAGTAACAAACGGAAGATCCATTTGTCCAAATGGATCTAAATCCATGTCCTTAGTATAATGATTTGTATCTTCTATACAAAATGCCACTTTCAAGCAAATTTCAAGGTGATACATATTTGAAGGAAACAATATTTATTCTCAAGAAGTCAGCATTCATAATGTAACTGAGATAGGTAAATATGGACTGATATGAGCAATAGAAGGGGAAAAGTGATGGGGTAGTGAGATGGCAAGGAAATATTTAAAGGGAAATATTACTATGTATCTCGCCAAGCTTTTTCTGATGACTTCTCTGTTGCTCTGAGACATATAGCAAACAAACAATAATATCCAAAGCTGGTTTCCAAAGTCATAATTCATAAAGCCCATTGGAACAGAGACAGTCTCCTAAATGATCACTGCTTATAAACCCTCCTCAACCCATACAACTTTTCCATCGCCCTTTAACTTCCAGGACCATATAATTTATTTCTTGAGAGTCAAGTATCTGGTATGGGGAAATAGGTAACACTGTGGAGACTTTCCAAGCAGTAACTTTTATTACTAGCCTGTAATCTTCAGACGTTGCACAAATGTATAACTTTAATCTTGCCATAGTTCGCATTATCTACATACTAAGTTTACTTTGCTTGTGGAGGAGCAGAGGTTTGCTGGCAAGATATCATTTGGCATTACATTAATTTTCTCAATATTGCTTTTCATTTTTTGCATCTCAAGGACCCAAATTGTAAGTTAGTTCTGAGTGCTCCCTCATATTTGTGGTTGGGAATCATCAAGAAAACCTGCTTCCATGGACTTATGTTCAAAATTACTGAAAAAAGAAAGAGACTCAACTATTTCCTCCAACAAATGCGTTCTCCTTGAAGATGGAACTAAACCAGACCACATACCTTACTTATTAAAACTAACGGCTTACTTTTGAAGACACACTTAAACAAGCTTGCCTTTGCTGTATGTGACGGTTGAAAGCTTCTCTAACTTCAGTCCAATCCTAGAAGTAACATGTCCGTTTTGTAAACATAATACTCAAGATACAGAGAAATTAAAAGCAAATTTTACCCTGGCACTATGTGACTAAATCCTGCAGATTTAAAGCGTCATGTGTCTTATTTCTTGTTAAACTGTTACTCAATACAACACTGAAGCAGTAATTGACTACCTGGGTGACATATAATTTAATACTCCAGCAATTTTATAAAGGAAAACAACACATTATCACCACTGTATATTTCATTATACCTTAAAAATAAGTATTGCAACATTTATTAGCACTTAGTTTGTGGTGAGATTGTTTTCTCTTCATGAGCAAAGAGTGTGTGGCATGCATTTATTGTCTTTCACTGAAGAGACCTGGAAATAGGGACGTTGGTATACAGTTGTATGTATTTATTGAAAGCATGAATGACTGAGGGGTGTGTGAGAGTGAATGAGTGAGTGGAGGGTCTTGAAAATGGAATATTAAATGTCATAGTTCATTGTTTAAAAAGAACACACAGTTCCACTGCAATCCTTTTTAAATACTGATGTTTCTCATAGTGAGTCCTGTGTTTCCTTGCTTTTGAAATCATGAAATGTTCTTCTGTTAACGTATGTATTCCTTGAGCAGAAAACTAGCTTGCAACAAGCAGTCAGAAGAACAAACACGTTTCTTACTACAGCAGTAGGGATGGGACACAATTCCTAGCTGTACAGAAGAGTTTGGGGACATAGCAAATAAAATAGCACCAGTTGATTTGCAAATAGTTAGATGAAACAACCATTTCATTATGGGTCTATCTAACTACTTGTGGACAAACATGTCATTTATCATAATGTTCATGGAACACATGGTACAGCACAGGATAGGAGTTGCAACACTGAACAATGGGATACTTGAAGGAAATTAGAAAGGCTATGCATCCCACTTGGAAAACAGCTGGAAACCGTTTCCAATTGTTCTAATAACCGAAAACGTTGCAGACCTCCATCTCTTAATTTTTGTTTACTGATAGATATTTTATTGAGTTTAACCTCAGAAAGCCAGTCCCATTGTTACAGCGCTCCAATTCACTTCCCTCTGCTTCCTTCCCTGTATACCAGCATTGCGCTGGGATTCCAGCATTTCTGAGGGCCTGTAAAACACTCTCTTTGCTTAGCAGACCACGCGCACAAACACTAGTGCTTTTGTCTCTCCTGGGTTGAATAAGGAGACCAGAACCTTTCTTAACCTTTTACTTAAACATATAAATTGGTCTTGCCATGCTTTGCTGTGGAATCTTTAAGTAAATGGGTGGTCTTGCTGACGTGTGCCATTAAAACAGTGCCAAAGTGCTCCTCTGAGCCAGCTTCTTCCAGAGAAAGCCGCTTGTTGAAGTAAGTCTTTTCATTTCATCACGTCACCCTGTGTAATTAGTGTACTCAAGTGCCCAAGTGGACCTTTTAAAGGACCTGACAAAATGCTTAAGCGGCACCTTAGCATTCTGAAAGAATGAATAAACGTGTTTCTACCTACATCTCTCAGTGCATGTTAAAACACCTGTAACTTTGTTTCTCACTCCCCCCTCCCCAGGATACAGGGGAGGTGAGTGATCAGTCCTGGTACAACCATGCTGAGTTCTTTTACCAACTCTAAATGTCTCTGTGGTGAATTTTTAAATAACATTTAATTTAATTATTACAAAATTATACTATATAAGGCAGAGGTTGTGGACTATTTCATAGTGAAATGGAGAACAGAAAAATAGTAAATCATCCGTTTATCAGTGCAGCAAAATAATTGCAACAAATACTTTCATGGCTCTAGAGATCTATGAAGTTTCCTCAGGAACTTGGGCTACCCATTTTTATCCATGTAATATAGCATGAGCAATTTCTAAAATTTTGTCAATGTGATTTAAATATTTGTAACATTGCTATGCAATTCAGGAAATCTACTTTTAACCAATTGTCCTCAGCAATAGCTTTGTAAATAACTGGACTGAAATGTGAGTCTTTCTTCATAATACATGTCAAACGTAGAAATTATAGGTTGAAAGTATGTGTATGTTTGATAACTATTGGCTAGCTATGTGCAGATTGATGGAAATAATTAGGTTACATGACAACTCTGAGGATATGGCAATCAACCCAGCTCCTGCCGATCTTGGATAAACCCATTGTTTTTAATCTGAAAACTTGAGAGGAATAACATAAAATTATCTTAAAGTCTACATTTTCGTGTTCTGGGAAGATGATTGTGACTGTTACTAAACTTTCTGTTAGCTTCCAAAATGTAAATTCTTAGTTCAAATCATGACTATCAGAATTGAGCTTTAAATCTCTTAAATAAAAACCATTATGCAAGATATTTATCTTCATTTTATTTCATTATTTGTTCTGTATGAATTTAGAGTCATTTTACAGTATTAAAAATACATCATCAGATTTAAATGGTGTTAAATATATTTGCTATTTTGAGAGAATTAGCAAGCACATGTTTTATAATTTTAAACTGAGAATGTAAAAGAATTGTTAAATATTCATTTTTTAATGTCAGAACAAACTAAATTGTAATATCTGTGTTGTTCTTATTTCATGTTCCTTGCTAAGGATTATATTTAAATGCATCTTGAGAATGTTCTTTAAGTCCATGGACTTGAATACTAATATTCTGAAAATGAATTTGGATTTCCAGCCAACCTTTTTATTGCATTATGAACTTTTAACCATTGATTGAGCTAACATAATTGCTGGCATGCCAATGTTCATCTAAATTCTAACTAGACAGTATTCTAATGTTCCATTTTCTGAATATATAATGCCATCTATTTAGGAAATATTCCTTGCCCAATCTATAATCTACTAATCGAACATGAACCAGTATTTTTCACTTATGCCATATAATACCCACTTTGATTTTTAAGACAAATAGTAGCTGATTAAATTAGATTATTATAAGTTTATTCCTATACTAAGTGTCTCCTCTGAACATGCTCCAGAGTATACACTACTTATGAAAAGGAATTCTGGTCCAAATTGATATTTTTTTCTATAAATTAAGCCTAAAATCAATATTAAAAAGTAAATTATATGTTAATATTGGCATTACCATTATTATCTACAGGAATTATTAAAACAGAAATACTCAGTTATGTTATTTTATCACTACATAGAATTATAGACTCATATCACAGAATGCTTGTCAGAGAGAAGAATGATTGATATTTACTCAATAAAATACTACATATCAGAACACATGCGTACCAAACTGTGGACCTCTATGTAAGTACTATTGCACTTAAACTCCAGATTAACTCCAACTCAGCAGTACTATGTGATTTCAATAGCCCACTTTCTCCAATAGAACACTTGAACAAGAAGTAGAAAGAAAACATTAGAATGATGTCATACAATAAATGAACCAATAGATATCTACAGAATATTCCACCCAAATACTAAAAGACTGTAAATTCAACCAGTAGCCCACAGAAGCATCTCTAAAACAGAGACACAAGGCAAATACTAAAAATTCAGAAAATTTAAATAACTCTGTATAACCAATACAATCATATTGTGACTAATTTAAGACCAAAAGCAAACAAATTTCTACTAATATCATAAATTTATGGAGACTAAATAACAAATTATGGAATGATGAATAGGTCAAGGATTAATCAAGAAAGAAATAAAAATAATCATAGAATGATGTGGGATTTCCCTCTGTATGTTTTGACTACCATTAATGAATAAAGAAACTTCTTTGGAACTATAGGAGGGCAGAAGTTAGGTAGGCAGGGAAAACTAAACTGAATGCTGGGAGAGAAAAGGACAGAGTCAGAAGGAAGCCATGTAGACCACTGGAGACAGACACCAGAACTTTAGCAGTAAGCCACAGTCACGTGGCAATACACAGATTAATAGAGATGGGTTAAATTAATATGTAAGAGTTAGCCAATAAGTAATTAGAGCTAATGGGCCAAGCAGTGTTTTAAATAATAGTTTCTGTGTGATTATATTAGGGATGAGAAGCCGGGGACCAACAAGTGGCCTCCCCTTACAATAGAACTAAATGTAAAGGAAAATACAATACAGCAAAACCTCTGGGACATATTAAAAGCAATTATACAAGGTAAGTTTATGTACCTACAACCACCATTTTACTAAATCAGCAAAGTCCTTAACAACAATCTAAATATTTGTTCTTGTACCCACAGATAAGTTTAGTCCTCACTCCTTTTCAAAGAAACTTCTCTTTGCAACAGATAGCATAACAGAAATCTACAACCAAGCAAAAGGGAAAGTCCTGATGGATACATCTATAGAGCAATCCAGCACCTAAGGATCAAAAAGCAATGCAGTAGATGGATTAAAAGATTGTAAGGACCAGAAGACCAGGGAGTTTGCTGTGAGATTATGCACATAGAGGCTCACCAACATTACTGCCTAAACATGAGGTGAACAAGTAAGGTATACATGCCAAAGTGGATGAAGAAATTGCATGAGATTTCAACCCTACACAAATAACTATAGGATTTTAAGAAATTCTGAGAGTGAGAGAAATAGTCTTCTGCAGGGAGAGCAAACACACACACACACACACACACACACACACACACACACGATTTGAAGGAGGAAAAGGAAGGGGAAAAGATTTAATGATATTATAATCTCAAACATAAAAGAAAAAAGATGTAAACAATGTGATATTCTAAAGGGAAGTGAAGCATATCATCCTTCAGGGAAGCTTATGAAGCTCGGGAGAAAAACTTAAAGATTTAAAGTTTTAGGAAGTCCTGAAAATCCATGGCCAGATTCTCTAAGTGTCCTCCTTCCCAGCATATATAAACTATAAAGATTGTTAAAATAAACTCTCATATTCCTGGACGGAAGGATCCAACCTGCTTAGAAGAAGCAGAGACTCATCTGCCTGGAAGAGGCTCAGATCAACTGAGCTGTCCAGACAGGACATTCTCCAACCTGTTCAACCATCTGCAGACTGTGCAGTAACCTTCCTCTTTCCAGGTGAGCTGTCACACTTGTGGTGAACATTGGTGATGCAGTTCTTTTTGTGTCATTTCTGCTCCTGTAGGTTACCTCTAATCTAATTTTCTTTAAGTAAAACAAATAAAACTTCTGGAGTCACCAAATTGGACTTTGGTGGTATTTATAATCAGAATCATTGTTGATTCTTATCTGGGATGAGTAAATGCTGTACATTGCTTGTATCACTAAAGGTATAGTGTCACAAATTATGACAGGAAGCAAAATCCCCTCAAATTTTGTGTGAATATAACCATTGTTTATACATTTGATGTGTTGATATATAATATAGGCAAACAATTTAATATTACTATTTTTTAGCTTTATGATTTTATTCATCTTTATATGTTTAATACTTACCCTTTTGTAGCTCGATCTAATTACATTTCTTTAACTCATTTTATTTGATTATATTTGTCTTTTTCAATGAGTAAGAGTATTGCCATTTAATTAGAAAGATATAGAACACAAAAATGTATGAAAAATATAAGGAACTATACATATTTTCACATAGTAAGTTTCAATACAAGTATTTCCTTCTCCCTTCCCGTCTTCATTTCCTTTCTCATTATTATTCTTTCTGAAAAATAGAAACAACATAATTTACAATAACTGGAGATATTTAGCTATACAGCTTATACACTCAAGCTTATACAGGCAAGTTATACTTGCCTTTCTATAACTGTATGTATAATATGTACTCAAGTATGTATCATTTTAATCGAAGCTTCCTGGCTTAGAATTACCTATACTCTGTTTATAATAAAATAATCTTGAGACTAAATAATAAAGCTTTGGGGAATCAAGTTATATGAAGAATAGAATTTAAAATAATAAGATTTATTGAGCATTAAAAACAAATATTTTGCATTATTTTTACAGACAATACTTTATCTTTGGTTGTATTTATGATAAATGTTAAGTAGCCCAATGAGATTCAATTCACATTCTTAGTATGCAAAACATAATGTTATTCAGCTTACACCTCTGATGCTGTAATTTTACCAAAAACTGGCATTTAATAGTTTCTATATATAATTCAAACTGCTGTCTGTCTTTAAAATATAATATACCAGCTTCTATCAAATATCACTTTAAGAAGTCATAAGAAGTATTCCTTTATTTCTAGAAATGATGAAAAATAGAGCTTTGTCAAGGAAACATAAATACAACTCACTAAGTATTCATAATATCTTTGCAAAGCTTTCATAAATGTTCTCATTTTCTTCTCTACTCACATAATCATCCCAAAATGTTTCTACTTATCTCTTCATTTTCTACCAAATATAAACTCACCCTAAGAGAATTCTGTAATAAATAGTCTTTCTAATGTAATATTTACTAAAATTTAACTTACTAATTAAAAAAAGTCCTAAGTAAATTATTTAAAGAGTCATTACTCTTTGGGGAAACATTGCCTAACAGCCTGCCTATCTATCTATCTATCTATCTATCTATCTATCTATCTATCTATCTATCAGAATAATATTTGTTTATCATAAATGTATATTTTCAATCAGGAAGCCTTCATATTAATTAAATAATGTTCACTATATAAAGTACTATTCTACCTTGAATAGGAACTATTCCTATTACAAAACTCAAATCATTAGGTTAAATTATATTGCCTTAAAATAAAGAACTGAAAAATTATAGTAAGTTTCAAGATTATGTGTCCTATATTTTTAATGTCACATGTTTACTATGCCAAGTAGAGGAAATAAATGATACCACAAAATGCATTACATTTAAGATAGTCTAATGTTGACATGTATCACACATACATAGAAAGAATAAAAGTTACAAAATTATATGAATTTAGTTTAAAAATTAAGACTGATTCATGTATTAAAAACACTTAGAAAGTATGAAATAAATAATATTGAGGTTGATTTTTAAATTTTTTTCTATTTAAACAACTTTTTTTATTAATTTAACATATCAAACAGGTTCTCCTCCCTCATCTCCTCACATCCCCTCCCCTTCCCCATCTACTCCCCTCACCATCTGCTCCTCCTCCATCTCCATTCAGAAAGGGTACCCTCCCAGGTCTTTGCACAAAGCATGGCACATTAAGCTGAGGAGGATGGTGCTCCTCCCCTTAGCCCAGGGTGAAAGGAGGTAATCCACCATGGTGAACAGGGTACCAAAAGCCTGCGAAGTGCCAGTGAGAGGTCCTGCTCCCACTGTTAGAAGCGTTGCTAAGATACCAAGCTGAACAATTGGCATACCCATACAGAGTGCCTCGGTTGGTCCCAAACTGTAGGCAGACTCCCTAACTATTGGTTCAGCATCGTTGAACACCCACAACCTCAGGTCCACTGCAGTCTCTGTGGATTCCATATTTTTCTCTTAGAAGAAAATTTCAAAGACATTTCTTTCCAAAGGACACAGAGTATAATGTTAGAGTGTTATATGAATGTTAAAAGTGTCTGAGTTATTAGAAATAAATATGGGAAACTACCCGAAAGCTAAAAAAACAAAACAGAACAAACAAACAAACAAATAAAAAACCAAAAACTACTATATGAGCCAATCATATCCCTTCTCAACATCTGCCCAGGGACCTCGGCATCGTGCTCCACAAAAAGTTACTCAACCATGGTCATTGCTTTCTTAGTCACTATTATTAGGAAATGGAAACAGTCTAAATGTCCTCCAACTGACAAATCAATAATGAAAATGTACATAAACACTTCAGAATACTATTAAACTGTGAAGGAAAATGAAATCATGAACTTTACAGGTAAATAGATGGAACAAGAAAATATCAAATTGAGTGAGATAAATAAGACCCAGAAAGATAATATCACATTTTCTCCCATTTGAGGCTCCTAGCTCCAAATCTTCAGACATGATTACCCTCTTGGAGTATTTCAGAAATCAAAAAAGCAAAAGGGACCATTTCTGAGTGTATGGATTGGGGACAACACAAAAGGGAATAACAGGCTATAAGTATTCTATAGGGAAATTGGAAATAGGGAGTTATAAATAGAAAGGGGGAAGAGAGATAAATGCAGAAGAAGAAGAGAAGATGGAAAAATAACAGTTATGATATCTGAAAATGCATAAGGAATAATACTATTAACTATCTATCCCAAATATCATCAATACGTGTAAGTCTGCATATATATTTTATATAAAATAATTCCATCTTGCCTCAAGGGATCTCCACACACAGAAAAAAAAAACCTTACAAAACTCCCAACATGAGAAGAAATGAGAAGCCTTCTTATTGTGAGTAGTCCAAGAGAATCTTCAAAAATTATAAGTTACTGTTATTGTTCTTGGTTACCTCCCAGAGGTCTTATGTAAGTCTCTACTGCTGAAAACACCATGTACTTTGGGAACAGTACCCAGAGGCCCCTGAGCTGGAACTTAAAGCATTCTTCCTTGACAGTAGTTAGTGTTCACAGTACCAGAAGGCGCTATGGAAATTTACAAATGAAAGAAGTAAACAGCAGTCCTACAAATATCTGTGAACTCCAACAATAACAGTCATGGCACAAGAATACTAAGAAGTGCTTAATTACCTACTTTGGTGGTGACCAACAATTGTCTTGTTGAATTTAAACCTGTCCAAGAAGAGAGGAATCATGCTTGGTACTGGAAAGATAGCCAACTACACAGGGTTAATGACTTTGTAGCTCTTGGAGGATATTCCCACGTTCCTCAATTTACCAAACAAATATGATGCCTAATTATATTCTAAATATTTGCCTTTATACCCACAGATAAGTGCTGTCCTCACTGCTTATCAAGGAAACTACTCTCTGCAATAAGCATAGACCATTGCAGAGAATCACAACCAGTCAAAAGGCAGAGTTGTGAAGCCCAGTCCCATCTGATACATGCACAAAACCACTCCTGCACCTACGGCTCAGGGATCACTGTGAAAGGGAGCAGGAAGACTATAAGAGCAGAAGACAGCGGGTATGTGTATTTCATGAATGTTAAAAGCTACACCATAAATTCCCATCAATATTTCTGCCTAAACATGAGCTTACCAATAGACATTCTAACCTGGATAGAGGGAAGCTCAGGAAGCCTCAACACTACACAAGGAACTATAAAAAAATCACTGAATGCTTAGAGCGTGAGAACTAGTCTTATCCAGAGAATAGTAAATAGTCAGAACCCTGAAAACAAATGCATGTCAGCAGCATTATAGAAACTAAGAGTGTTGTATTTATGTGTGTGTGTGTGTGTGTGTGTGTGTGTGTGTGTGTGTGTGTGTGTAAAACAACCATGAAAAGAGAGGCCATGTATACGAAAGAGAGCAAGGACAGGTATATGGATGGGGAAGCTGGAAAGAGGAATATGATGAAATTATAATTTCAGAAAGAAAACAATTACATTTTAAAGTGTCTGAGTTAATATATTGTATAGTGATTTATTTTAACTAAATTATGCTGCCCTCTATGGTATTAGTGGCTGTCATCCAATCTAAGGAAGGCTTCCTTGAGGAAAGACTAATTTAGAAGTGACACATTTGAGCATCAATTGGTTTATATTTGAATGTCTATTGGTAAAACTAGGAAACATCCTTTCAGACATGTCTGTGAGAGAATTCAAGAAATGTTTAACTGAGGTGAGAACACCCACTTTAAATATAGGCAGCTCTATCCCACGAGCTGGGGTGTTGGACAGAGTAAAAGAAAAAAAAGCAGAGAGATCACATGTTCTTCCTTCCTTATTTATTACAAATCCAAGGCTACAGGTGCCATGCTTACCCACCATTATAAACTGTATCCCTTTATACAGTGGCCATGTATCCAAATTCTGAGCCAAAATAAAGTTCATCTTCTTCCCTCCCTTCCGTCCATCCCTTCCTCCTTCTTTCCTTCCTTCCTTCCCTCCTTCATTTCTTATTCTCTCAGCAGCCTTCTTTTATTAGACATTTTTGCCACTGCAAATATATATATATATATTATATATACCCCTAAATCCTACCTCTAATGGAACTTCATAATTTAATAATATCTAATATTTGATGAGCTCCAAATTTAGCCACATTTATTTTTCCAGTGATTTCTAAGTATTCTAATTATTCAAGGAACACTGATGGAAAAGTACTAAAAATGAAATAAATAAATACAGGCAAAAAGACATAAAAACCTATCTGCCTCTCATGAACATTTCAGTCACACCACCATAAATGTTTATCATTAGTTAAATGTATTAAACCAGTTTTCCATATTTGCAAAAGAAAACATTTTAGCAAAGAAATAATAAATCATTGTCTTATACCAAAATTATGTTATACTTAGATGATTTTTTAAAATATAGAGTTGGCCCAGAGATGGTGACTCATATCTTTAATCCCCTCACTGGGGGTACAGTGTCAGACAGATCTCTTATTTCCAAGTCTAGCCAGGTCTACAGATCGAGTTCCAGGACAACCAGGGAAACACAGAGAAACCCTGCCTTGAACCATAAACCCCCCAAAAGATGTTGTTACTTTATTCAATAATCAGTTTACAGTTTACTAGATTTTTCACATAAATCTGATTTTGCACATACTTTGAATCTTAAAATCACAGCATTATCAGTATAAAATCCAGAAATATAGAGAACAAAGAACGGCTTGGAAAATCTTTACTATGTACAAATTTCCTTATACTCTATTATCACCATAGACTGTAAGACAACAAGCTCCAAATATGAAATAGAGATGACTCACTTTTCAGAATGATTGCATTTCAAGCCATTATAGCCTTAATCATCTCTTTGTAACTCTTTTGCCCAGTGGAGTCATGGCATTTTAATACATAGTAATAAAATCATTGCTGTTATTGGGTTCATTTTGAGGGCTTGAAATAGTTCAAGGGAGATAGCATTAAGATACACACTCAAAAAGCTGTTACGAATGTGCCAAGTGTGCTTTTGCCTACCTCTACAAATTAAAGGGAACATTTTTGGTCCTCATGCTATAGAATACAAAGATGTTCTCATTGTGTTCTATTTAGCAAACAGTCTTATTAGTCTACACTAATTCAAGGTATGAAAGAAATACAGTTCATCTTAAATGGCTTAATAACAAGGTTACACCCTACAAAAGAGTACATTCATGCCAGACATCATTTCAGCATTTGTTTGAAAATATTATCCAATGTAAAAATTTGAAATTGTGTATCATGGACATTATTAATGAGCTGTAATTCATTTTAAGTAAGAAAGAGAAAAGGAAGCCAATTTAAGTAACATCTTATAGCTAAGGGAACTGAGAGTACTCTGGCTGCTAAAAAATACCTACTAGAGTAGTTGTCACAGTCAAACAGTATCATTGATGGCAGCAGGCTTGTGTGACACATCAGCTCTTAAATACTATAGCATTGTAGCATGCATTCCACATTGATATTTATTTTTTGACATCAGGGAAAGCCCCAAACCATTTGACATGATATTTTAGTAACATTATATGTTCCTCTAATGTGTTAGAATTCCTTTTGTTAATTCTGTTTATAAAGTCAGTTTCTTACAATAAAATTGTAACTTCTTGTCAAGGAAGGTCCTTCTGTCACATTTTAAAAAATCACATTTTCCTATCACAGTGTTCTTCCCCAGAGATACCTATATATTCCTACAAGCTCCTTTTGCTTCATTTTAATGAGTTTTCATAGCACTAATCACTCACTTACCCATCCATTGTTGTGTTATACTCTTGACCCTTTGTTCTCTGCACATAAACTATAATGTCAACTCCGAAACCAGAGTTTGTTCTAGTCACATTGATAACAGGAGTAGCAAAGATCAAGGAAAATTAATTTCTTCTGGTCAAGGGAATGAAATACCTTGTCTGATAGAGATCTGAACTTGCTATGGCACATGTATAAATAATGAGCAGGAACCAGTCCTTAGAACGGTGGCCTCACCTTAAGACATGGTAAAGAGAAAGGAGGATGAATTATCCTACTAATGAGATAAACTACTTTTCCTTCCCATAACTCCTACCCTGTTTTCATTTGTTGGGGCACCATGTTAGGTCAACACCTGTCACAGTCCCACACTGGGGCAACATCCATCAAGGTCTAGACTCAATGGGGTTTGTATGTTCCAGGGTAGGGGTTTGTGGATTAGAAATATTAGACAAAAGGAACTGAGATATGAAAGAAAAGGACAGAGACACAGAATAGAGTAGGGAGGGCGATTCAGTGAATACTGAATTCACCTGCATTTATTTTTCATACGTTATATACCCCAATAAAAGGGGGAGGCAAAAGACTGTTAGAAGGAACAAACACAGCAATTAACTCTTCAATACTTGATACATCAAACAACTATACCCTGAGTTAAGTATTTTGTTTTTTAGATAGGACGTGCGGTGACCATACCTTAGACCAAGCGTACTATAGATAGTCACTCCCTGTGTAAAACCTGTCATATCTTTGAAGGAGCAGGAATAGGCCTGGACCCTCTGACCTTTTGTCAAGGTAAAATGGATCCACCTCTGCGGGCCATCTTAATACCCAAAACACAAAGTAGCTACATTCTAGGTCATGATAACTTGTTTGTAGCCACACCTCAAGTCAAACCTCTTGTCAATATCTGAGAAGGAACAGAAATAGGTCTGAACTCTTTGACCCTTAGTCAAGGTGAAATGGACGCACTTCTGTGGGCTCCCACATGTATTCACTTTGGAGCAGATAATGCAGTTCTGAAAGCTGGCTTCCCTTTCTGAATCGTGACTAAAGAAGGCTTAACTTTTCCTTTTTCTTTTTTTCTGTCTCTTCCTCAGATGTGGGCAGAAACCTAGTACACCTTTCTTGTGTCCTCCCCACTTTTTCTGTTATTGCTTACAAGCAACTTTATCTCTCTCTCTCTCTCTCTCTCTCTCTCTCTCTCTCTCTCTCTCTCATATCCATTTACCATATCTTCTGAGTTTTATAACTTACATGTCCTGTCTATATAAATTTTTTTTTGACATGGACTCATTACATAGCCCCTGCCTTGAACTCACTACATAAACCAGGCTGGCCTTAAAATCCTTGAACTCGAAGAGACCTGCTTGCCTCTGCCTCACATTGCTGGGAATAATGTGTTCGCTACACTTGACCATGAAGCCTCCTCTTTTGAGTTAATTTTTAAAATTATTCCATTAAAAAGACCAAGATCCAAAGGACTGGATTTCCCATGTAACATGTAGTGACTCCAAAGTGATTCCCCCAAATTTCTGGTACTAAGAGTAGCTAAAAGAAATTTGTTAGGGAGACATAATCCCAACTGGCCATCTTTTGTCACCAAACAAAGCTTCCATTACCAGGACTGGGTTATATCCAATTGAGTTTTTGGCCAAGGGGTCCTATGGAAATCCCCAAACAAACCAGGCTGTTGCTCTCCACAAATGGGGCCTGACAACAAGGCTGCATTGCTAAAGAAAACATCCACACACTCATTGAATACAGGGAGGTTGAACTGCTGTCTACATAGTTCCTTCATTGCTATGTTCTAGTATCTTTGGTATAGGAAGGTACTCTGGAGGCTACCAAAAGAGAAATATAAACACCAGCCCAGCTACAAAGCCTTTAATCTACAATACTATCCTCACTGCAAAATATGCTAGGGCAATGGTTGCACAAAGTTGTGTCAATAACCAACCAATGTCTGCTTTGACTTAAGGTCTACTCAACAAGATGGAACCCATACCCAACCTGATATGGCTTGGGTGATCAAAAATGAGAAACTGGATAACTCAGAGACCTATGGCAAAACCAAATAATACAGGACTTACAGAAAAAAAGGGAACAATAAAATGTGCACTAACATTATTCTGTTACACTTCTAGATCAATAACTTATTCAGTTATCATCAGAGAACTTTCCTCCTCCAGCATATGGGAACAAATACAGAGACCCATAGTCAGACATTACTCACACAGAAAGAAACAGAAAGACAGACTGAGAGAGAGGGGAGAGAGAGAGAGAGAGAGGGAGAGAGAGAGAGAGAGACAGAGAGAGAGAGACAGAGAGAGAGAGACAGAGAGAGAGCTAAGAACACACAGTTCTAAATGAATGTTTTCAGCAAATCCTCCACCCGAACCTCAGGGAACCCTGCAAAAGACGAGGTGGAAAGACCATAAGAGCCAGAGCAGATGGAGGACACCAGGATAACAAGGCCTATAAATCAAGTGAGCAAAGCCATATGAACTCAGAGAGACTGAAGGAACAAGCAGAGGACCTACCCAGAACTCTCCAGGTCCTCTGCATATGTTCTATAGCTTTCAGTTTAGCATTTATGGGACTCCAGACTGTGTGAATGAGTGGGCCTTTACATTCTTGTGCCTCCCCTTGGGGCTTGTTCCCTTTTGTTGGTTTACCTTGTTCAACTTCAATGGTATGATTTTTGTTTTATCTTATTATATTTTATTTTGTTATATTTTGTTGTTATCTCTTAAAAGCCCATTCTTTTCTAATGAGATACAGAAAGGGACTGGATCTGGATAGGGGGAGGTGGGAAAGTACTGGAAAGAGTAAATGAAAGGAAACTATAATCAAGATATACGTTATGAGACAAGAACCCATCTTCATTAAAAGGGGAAAACAATAATAAAAAGTGGCTGGTGTGGGAAGTCCTTCTGTATATGTGTTGCTTTTATTGGTTAATGAATAGATCTTTTTCATCCAGTTGCTTAGCAGAATAGTGCTAGGTGGGAAAAACTAAACTGAACGCTGGGAGAAAGAATGCGGAGTCACAAGACACTATGTAGCTGCTGCAGGGGACAGAATAGCCTCAATATTGCTGGTAAGCCACAGCCATGTGGTGATACACAGATTAATAGAAATGGGTTAAAATAAGATGCAAGAAAGAAGCTAGAGCTAATAGGCCAACCAATGATTTAATTACTACAGTTTCTATGTGATTATTTTGAGTCTGGGCAGCCAGGAATGAACACGCAGCCTCTTACTACAAGTGGCTTGTTTTTCTTACTTGTTCAGTAAGATTTAGTCAAAGGATAAACTGAAACACTATTTTATTGTGGTGATGAAGATAAAACTGTTTGCATGGTAAAAGCTAAACCACTGAGCTACACAGTCAGTCCTTTCCTCTATTCCTGACCTTCTAAATTCTCTTCTTGTTGCTTTCAGGGAGAAAAAAATTAAAAGTAAATAAAAGGTTGTACAAGTCAAGTCACTAGAATCCATGCAATTGCATATGCCAACTGAAATCTCCATGGTGGGGAAATTCTTTGGAAACAAAGCAAACCATGGTGTGAAAACCTCAAGTCACAGAGAGAAGTGGCCTTTAGTACTGTGGTCCGCAGCTTTAGCATAGTTCTGACAGAAAACCTATTCCTGGCAGTTTTGCACATGGTCAAGCTTTTTAAATTAATTTGCTTTTTCAATTAATTTGCACATGGCAAATTAATACTGGGCATATGAAAAAGACCTCAAGGCAGAACTATATAGAACCAGATGAATATGAGGGATATTATTATAGCAGTTTAGGTCAATAAAGTATGGGGAGATTTTTTTAGGCACAGTAAGTAATTAAAGCAGGTGTTGGAACAACCTACATGTTCATCAAGGTAAATAATACACCAATGCCCTCCCTCTCTTTGGTACCTTTTTCAACTCTTTAAACTTTGGCATTGTGCCTGATTGAATCTACCAAACATTTTCATAGAGCATCTTTCTGCCTTGGTTTCTTTGTGTTATAATACCCCGAAACTAATAATTTTAATTCTGCTTGTCAGATAAGTTGTCATCAGCTTTAGGAAGAGCCTTGTCCTTTCTTGTTTCTGAATTTTCTCCAATGCAGGAACACCCAGAAAAACAGATTGTGTCATTCTAAGTATGTAATATTGGTCCTTAGCTCTATTCACTGCAGGGATTGGATAAAACAGACCCTGTGGGGCCCATGGCAACACGGAAACATCCTTTTCACTTCTCTCTTCCAGCCCAGAAACTAGAAGGCATAGAAATTGTCTTTCCTTCTACTGAATCTCCAAACGACATTTGAGAGTTTTCAGTGGAGTGATAAAAGTGGAAAAAAACTTATCAGCAGTGTAAAAAGTTTCTAAGTTATTGTCAGATAATTGCCTATTCTGCTTAACGTTAGAGCTCTTTAAATGTGATTGAAAGTGAGGAACATGAGCTGGGTGGCAGATACCTTTAATCCCAGCGCTCAGGAGGCAGAAGCAGGTGAATCTCTGTGAGTTTGAGATCGGACTGTTCTACAGAGCAAGTTCCATGAAAGGTTCCAAAGCTAGAGAGAACACCTGTGTTGGGGGAAAAAAGAAGAAAAAGAAGAAAAGAAAGAAAGAAAGTAAGGAACATGAAATTAACATCATGTGTGGTAAGGCATGCCTGTGATGCCAAGACTCAGGAAGCTGAGGCAGCAGATTCATTATAATTCCACGGCTAACATAGCTTACAATATCAAACCCTGTCTTCAAAAACCCAAACAAATAAATCAGAATTAAAATGAGACTGTTTGAAATGCCTATTTCATCATGAGATCAGAAAACTTTACATATACTAATATCTCTTAATAAGGGAATATAAAGGCTGATTTGAATGTATATTAAAACTAAGATAATTTAAGATTTGTTTGAAAACAGTTTATGTGTGTTAATCAATAATAATATGTTTATGATCCCTTGTGTGATCCTAATCATATAGAAATCTAAAGGGGAATGGAACACAAAACAAGAATTCTTCGTTGAGGTGGCTCTGACACCTCACCTAAATTCTTTCCACTAAATTCCACCAAATGGTAAGTGCTTACTTCGTTTCAAAATATAACCTAGTTCAAGTCACTGAAGATTTTTTTCAGGTTTGTAAAATGTTAATAATATAGCTCATCTTAAGATCTTAGAGTTAGAAATAGATTTGTTGAGTTGTTTTTATGACATAATAATGAGAAAATACAGAAAGACTACAGATAATCAACATTTTGTAACATTAAGATAAACATTTGGGTTTAGTGTATATCTTAATTTATTTTAACCAAATTAATGAATACTTTGCAATTATTATTTGGGTTATAAAAATGTTTTTCAAACTGCAACTGATTTGACTTTAGAATCTGCACATTTAAGGAATTCGGATTACAATTGCTGCTGTCAAATTCATTATTCCTCCTTTTTAATGAGAGAAACTTCATAAGGGGTGACTTAAGATGATTTCCTGAAACTTGGAAAGAAGAGTGAAATATGTTTTCCATGCTTATAGCAATGAAAAACTGAAGATTATACAATCTGTCTTCTTAGTATTAGGTCGGGTGAAAACCAAAACCATCTACTGGGAATAGGAATATTTACTGAGTAACAGATGCTAGTTTATATTTTTCTGATTCAGATGTTTGAATGACTTTATTTCATAGGTCATTTGATTGACATATATAAAAAATGATTCCACTGCCCATGCTAATTCTTTCTGGTAGAATGTGCAGTTTTTAAAAAAGCTATGCTTCTATACAGCATTGTAAATGGCAAATTGAATTGACATTAAAATTACTTGTGTGTCAAATTTGAAACTGCAGTGTTTAATGGGAACGTATTGGCTGACAAAAGTATCAAAAGTCTTATTCAGAATCTTATTTTTCATTTTTTAATTACTTATGAAGTTCAAAGTATGAGTATATGTCTTACATTAATTCAATCTTTCCTTTTGTATGGGTTTTGTAATAAAGTATAAAACTAAACTGAATTGACATAAATCTGTCCTCAAAAGATATTTAGCATTAATGGAAATAATTATTCTATTTCTTTCCAGAATGTCTTGATAAATTGTGAATTGAGCATAATTCATCACAGTGTTTTTTTTTCTTAATAACAAGACAAAGAAGCTCCATGACGAAGTCAGTTTCCATTATTCAGCTTTCTTTAAACATTTTACCACATTATGAGCTCCAACAGGAAAATCATTATCTTTCTTATAAGGAAAAAATGAGACCCATATTTCAAAAATTTAAATGATTTAAAATGTCTGTCCTGGGAGATCAGTGTATTTGTGTCTGTGCTTTCACAAGCACCATTATTCTTACCCATAACTCATTTTTGAAAGGCCAACAATGAGGTAGAATAATGTTTACCAGATTTAACCTCAATCATTTTAGTGGTTAGGTGAATCCATTGAATATGTGTAAAGGAGATGAATATGTCCATTCAAAAAATTATTACAGTAGATTCCATGTAGAGATATCTGTTCACACTTAGTCATATTTATTACCATGACTATGAAAGGCTTAAACTCTATGCTTATCACTGATAAGCATTTGGTGTCAAACAATAGGAGTAATACATATGTAATGACAAGTTAATGCAGGGTCTGTATGAATTTCGGATTACATTCATCTTTACGTTGTGGAGTTAAGAACAATGCAAATCCTCTTCCTGGCATGTACAACCACACCATGAAAGATTGCTTATGACCACAGCCTCTGTATCGTGGTTGCTAGGCTCTGCTACTCAGATGTTTTTTACAGGGATTGACTTTTATTTTCCTATCAGTTCAGAAAGTTGGCCAGGAAATGATCTCACTTGCTCATCGTTTCCTGGACTTTTTATCTAGCAAAGAATGTTGTCTTACCCTAACCCATTTCACTCTCAAAATTCACAGAACCATGGAGGAAGAAGTCAAGATATCTGCGAGACATCTTTGGTTGTCTATCCTAGTAATAGTTTGAAATACTAACCTGGAGCACATATTAAGTGATATTAAGTTTTTTAATTGGATGCAGCCCAAAGCAGAGAAATCTTGGGCTAACGGGCAAGTGATCTTGTCACACGTGACCTTTTTGTTAGTTTTTGACATACCCTAATGATAGAATTATTATGCAGACTCCTATGATTCTGTAGCAAGACCATGATGTCATAGAGAATATAATGAGCCAAATAAAGTATGAAGTCATTGTTTGGTTCCCAGATATATCAGCTCAGTACAGCTCTGCTAATCGATAGTCTGGAAGGAAAATAGGAAGTGGATACTTCTTATTATCAGGTCACTTCCTTTGAGGGGAGAGAGTATATCTTTGGGTTAGAATACATATGGATTCATAAACAGTAAAGAAAGACTAGGACATTAAATCAGGAATGGAAGACTTGGAAAATGTTATTGGATATGGGAGTAGGTTGTAGACACAACTGTTACTATTTTCCTCTAGGAATACCTATCACAGTACACCCAAGAAGGAAATACTACCTTCATGGTAACATGGACAGCTGATATGTGATGCCATGTGTTATCAGTCAGCCTAGTGCTGATGTAAGGGGCCACGAATGGAAGCTTCCAGGTGTAATGATGGACCCAGAGATTGTCTAACAGAAGGCATCCCTTTTCCCAGTATGGTCTCTCTATTTTTACTTTTCAACTTTCAACATGTCAGAACAAGGCCAAACCTGACTTCCAAAAGAACATCATTACCCTAAACATTAACACCCTGATATTATTTATTTAATTATTTTAAGATTTATTTTACTTATATGTGGGTATGTTTGTTTCTTTGAGGATTTTCCATTTGTGTGTAAGTGCAATGCAAGAAGGAGCTATCATATCTCCAATTCCTGGAGCCACAAGTAGTTGTGGTGAACCTAATATGGGTATTTGGAAACCAATGTTGTCCTTTGTAAGAGAAGCAAGTATTCTGTATCATTTCTCTTGCCCCTTAGGTGGCAATTTAAACACACATAATTATCATCTTTGTGTAACAGAGCATCAGTTAACACCATTAAGAGTCAAAGAGATGTGGTGTGTGTGTGTGTGTGTGTGTGTGTGTGCGCGCGCGCACGTGCGTGCACAGGTGCCACACGTGTGGTATAATTGTTTTTTATTACTTATTTTATTTTATTTATTTTTTTTTTTTTCGAATTGAAGAGCTGGATATTAATCCACAAACATATGAACACCTGTTTTTTGACAAAGAAGCTAAAATTATACAATGGAAGAAAGAAGCATCTTTAACAAATGGTGCTGGCATAATTAGATGTCAACCTGTAGAAAAATAAAAATAGCTCCATATCTATTACCATGCACAAAACTCAAGTCCAAATGGATTAAAGACCTCAGTATAAATCTGCCCACACTGAATCTGTTAGAAGAGAAAGTGGGAAGTAGCATGAAATACATGGGCACTGGAGACCACTTCCTATTTACAGATTTTTATAATAGTGAAATCTTTGCTGATATTTTCTTTTTTCTTCTGGATTTCTCTCATTTTATAGGTTATGTGTAGCAGAGAAAAGTTAATCTGGTACAAGCTGTATAAGGCAAATATGACCCATATATTTCAAAATTTAACATTCTCAAAGGTAAAAACATTGTTTTCTTTAGAATATAATGACAACCATAATAATTTTATGTTACAAATATTCAAAACATTATTGTTGCAAGAAAATTACTATGGTAATATTTTTTATATTTATTTATTATGTATATAGTATTACCAGATCTCAGATCTCATTATAATGAGTGTGAGCCATCATCTGGTTGCTGGGAATTGAACTCAGGAACTCTAGAACAACAGTCAGTTCTCTTAACCTCTGA